>JAOVYU010000029.1:1783183-1794212 GCA_025674565.1 Synodontis membranacea
GTGTGTGTGTGTGTGTGTGTGTGTGTGTGTGTGTGTGTGTGTGTGTGTGTGTGTGTTGTGACACTGGTGTCACTCTTGCCCCTGAAAAGTGGGTTTAAGGGCTTAGGGGTTAAACCATCAGTTCAGTCAGCTCCTTGTTTAGAGGATTATGATTCACGCTCTCGTATTTGCACCTCCCAAGCTCTGGGCACAGCGTGCACGTGTGAACTCACTGCCGTGGGCTGAGCGTATGCTCATGTCTCTGTGTGTGTGTGTGTGTGTGTGTGTTATGTTGTGTTCACGGGTAATTCTTACACATTCTAAAAGATGCCATTTTACACAAGAAATTGATGTCACCTACTGTAATTAAGGAAAGATGGAGACCAGTGTACATGTGTCTCTCAGAAGGTGGAATTTAGTTTTTTGGGAATTCCGGGACTACGGATGAGTGAAAATGGGAGTGTGGCATGGAGCTTGTGTTCCACTTTGGTCAGCAAGTCACTGACGCAGAACTAAGAGGCTTGTGAAAGTTTAATGACAGCCTGGCGTCTGAAATATTCAGTTTGGTGTTTTGAATCACGGGAGTATTTTGGATCCAGGAATCCAGACATGAAACGTTTTCTTTTGCTATTACAACAAACAAAATAGCTAGCTAATGATCATGTTATGAAGAAGAGCGTCATTTTAGTCGTCGATGTGGTGAAGTTTCCTGTACGGAGACGTCTACGTATGTAACGTTCATGGAAGGAGTTCTCCAGTAAAGCTGGAACTTTTTCTGAGATTTTTTTTTTTTTTCCTGAATGAATAGTTTAGGATTCTTTTTAGGATTCTGGAGAAGGAATGAATGTTTATAGCTGCTATAGTGTACAGTAAGTGAGTAAATTGCTTTGCAGACATCAAATGTAACTGTAAAAGGATATGAATTATGACAAAATACAAAATGAAATTGTCGGCAAGTTGCTGTGGTGTAAAAGGAATAAAAGACATCAGTATGCGATGGTATAAGAAAGTAATCCATTTCCTATCCATAATCCATAATCCATAATCAATAACCCATAACCTTATACAGAAAAGAATAGAATAGAATAGAATAGAATAGAATAGAATAGAATAGAATAGAATAGATGGCCAGGGTCAATGTGACAGAACAGGAGGTCAAACCAAGAAAAACCCTGAATTGTGTGCATGCGCGCGTGTGTGTGTGTGTGTGTGTGTGTGTGTGTGTTGTTGCCTCATTCTTTGTGTGTAAACAGTTCATATTGGCTGTTTTTGCCAATGACATCTTCCTCCTCCTCTCTGCTGGATGCTTGTTCAGGAACAAACCCAGAAATGAAGCAGAAAGAGAGAAGGGGGGGGGGGGGGGGGGGAGGGGGGGGGGGGGGGGGGGGGTAGGGAGAGAGAGAGAGTGGGGGAAGAGAGAGAGAGGGAGAGAGAAGGAGAGAGAGGGAGGAGATGAGAGGAGACATGTGATAGGAAAAACAACAGATCGCTTCCCCTCTTTATCCTTTTGTGTCGCCGGGTGTTAATCCACCAGAACACGTTCCTGTCCACTCTCGCCCTGTAAACAAAACTCACACTCTCGCTTACATTCATTAATATTCTTTTTGTTCTTGCTTTTGTACTTTTTGTTTCACTTCCAGTTTTATTTATATATTTGGAAACAAACGTTGGAATTAAACTTGACATTGTTGATACTTAACACACAATCTTTTGCTATGTAAATGAAAGCTTGTTTTTTTTTTTCTTTCAATTTTTTAAAGGTTTCTAAATTATTAATCCAAGTCACAAAAAAAGGGAAGAAATGCAAACAAGAGTATTCTGGTGTGTGTGTGTGTGTGTGTGTGTGTGTGTGTGTGTGCGCGCACATGTGTTAGGTGTCATATTCTTACTGTAAATCTTATCCATGATAGAAACATCTGACTGTCCTGATTTGTCTGGTTCCCAGCATGGAAAACTGTTTTAATATGTATTTTATTTATTTTTTATTTGTTTACAAAAATCCTGCAGCTTAATTTAAAAAATAAAATAAATGAGTAATTGTGTTAATAGAAAAACATATTTGTGTGTGTGTGTGTGTGTGTGTGTGTGTGTTGTTGTTGCTGTTGTTGTGATGTTTACTGGCTGAGAACCCTGGGAGTGGCTCATCCCGTTGCCACGGCGAGGGCGCTGAACCAAACGAGGTAATCAGGTCACACCCTGGCGGTCACTGCGGCCATCCTGAACCACACCATCGCCTTTGATTGACGTGCTTGACTCCTCCCCTTTACTACAGCCCTTGAGTGGCTGTGGAGCTGTCCGCGGTGCTGAGAGCAAAAACACTGAGTGAGTGGATGAGAGCGAGAGAGAGAGAGAGAGAGAGAGAGAGAGAGGAGGAGGAGGGATGAGGAGGCGTGTTTTTTGTGTTTTGGTGCCTGAGTTAATCTGCCGTGGCATCCGCTCTCACACACACACACACACACACACAATCACACACACACATACACACACACAGAGCAGAGCAGTGCTGGGGTGAGCTGATGCCTGTGTGATGCCTGCATGAGGATATCATCTGGAGGTCCGCGGTCTCGGATAAATCTTTCTTGACTTTTGCTTTTTTGAGACTCGGCTCGGATGAAGAAGCTGGAAGACTCCGTCACTATGACGATTTCCAGCTCAGCCTGCTGTACTGACGATTTCTTGGACTTGGATTAAGTGTTTTGCAGGTTTTAGGAGTTTTGCAGAACCTCCGCTGCAGTCCGCTCCTGTTCCTGAACCCTGAAGCAGATCAGGAGTCCTGTGCGACTTGGACGATGGCCAGCGTGCTTCGTTTGGGACTGGAGCTGGATTCTCAGGGTTTTAGCAAGGCTTGGTTCCAGGTTGCACGGCTGCGCATGATTCACCTGAGCAGGTGGGAAGCACGGCCTGCAGGGACTCGGCTGCTCTGTAAGTACTGCACTTCTGCTCTTCTGCTCTTCTGCTCTTCTCTCTTCTCACGCTGCATTAAACTTCTTCACCACGCAGAAGTTCCCACACTCGCGTCCGGTTCTAGGATAGGAACTACAGTTAGATTCACGAACCTCTAAGTGGCTCTTCTGCTTCCTGAACTTGTTGCTTTATTTATTGCCGTTTTCCAACATCTTTTATATTTAACTTCTGGTTTTGTTTAATGTACAGAATGTGTCAGTGTAAAACTGGTTTAAAGACACTTTTAGTCATTTCTTCAGTGATATCGCTCTTTTTTTTCAGTGCAAAAATTAGAGAATTTAAATATTATTAAAAAAAAAACATAATGACTGATAATATTTAAAATGTAATTATTTTACTTCTTTTACTGTGTTTCATTTTCATTTATTAAAACTAATGCATTTTTTTGTATTTTATTTTTCAGTTGTTGAAAAAAATAGGAAGCTACATTATGATAAAATGCATTTTTTTAAAGCTAAAGCTACTAAACTTCTAATTCCACGGAAACAAACTTTATTTTAAAATGCAAAACCTTTAGTCACCTTTAATTTACAACTTTTCATTTTGAGCCAAAAAAAAAAAATCATGGTATTTGGAGTTTTTAAGATGCACAAAAAGTACAAGATTTGCACTATGTTTAAACTAAATTAAAAGAAAATAAATATATGTGGTTGATAAAAGTCCATAAATATGTAACTCTACATATTGCATTGTTCTTCTCTAAACAAGAACAAGCGGTGAGTTTATAAAAACTAAAACTCTACAGAACAATGATTTTATTGGAAAGAAGGAGTTAAACTCCCGGAGTCGCTGAGTATTATAGAAGTGCTGATGATAGTGATGATTCTTATCGTGATGCAATTTATCGCAATATCGTCACCACACTGTCAGTCTGATTTGGGATCTTGAGCTTTTTTTTTTCTTTGGTCACCTTCATCACCAGCCTCATCCTCGGATCCAGCTCCCTGTTGCTTAGCTACACGTTGCTTAGCTGCTGGTGACATTCTCCGATTTTAGAAAAGCGAGAGCAGGATGTCGAGACGATGCAGAAGTTTCGCAGGGAGCCGAGCGGCCAGGATTAATGAGAGAGAACATAACATCCACGGGGTGTGAAGTCAAACGGGGCTCGTGTGCTGCACACACACACACACACACACACACACACACACACACACACACACACACACAACTACCTCCCTCATAACTGACTCCAAAAACTACACCGTATCAGAGTGTTTGACATTTGTATCATTCACACTCTGCTGTTCCAAACAGCACACACACTCACACACACACACACACACACACACACACACACACACATGCACCTGTTTCACATCAGGTTCACATCAGGATTATTGGGAAATGTAGAAAATGCGTGCAATTGTGTGTCAGAGTTTGGCAGCACGATTCCCATCTGGCGGCCCTCATTAACCTCCTCCTCCCATCTCTGCCTCTCTATCTCTCTGTCTCTCTCTCTCTCTCTGTCTCTCTGTCTCTCTCTCTGTCTCTCTCTGTCTTTCTCTCTTTCTCTCTCTCTTGTCAGACATTGCTATCATTGTGGGCAGATTTGACCATAAATGTCAGATATTGCTTTTACTGTGGGGTCATTTGGTCAGAACTCTCAGATAGTCCTACCCTCCTGGGGGCATTTGGTCCCCACCAAGCTATAACCGACCCGCCCCCCCAACACGCATAAACAAGTGAGTCTTTATGCCGCTCTTAAAATCCTGACCTACATAAAGTATAAAGGCGAGCTCACACTCCTCTTCTCTCAGATCAGTATGACGTATAGCGCCTCTGCACTGCTGCACGGGCATGTTTCTGTGCTTGCGTCAACAAAAATACAAACACGTGTGCGTCACAGATCCGGTACACATCACAGATCCGGTGCACATACTGTAACTGATCCGGTTCTGCAAACAGGTCATTTAACCTGACACATGACTGCTCTGCTGCAAATCCAAGCTTGCGTCTAGTGACCGCCTGGAAACTCACTGCCACGTGAGAAGAAGGATATAAACATGGCGTCATGAACTGTTGATTTTGTTTTTTTGTCTACATGCCAGACTAAAGTCATATGAGTAATGAGAGCATCAAATACCACAAAGTGTTTCTAAACCACCATCAAGAATCAGCGAAGAAGAAGAAGCAGTGGGCGTGGCCTAATATTCTAATGAGCACGTTTGATTGGCAGCCTGTCTGTAACGCCCAGCCTACAACACCACACAATGTTCAAACATAATGTAGTTTTAATTAAACCATGATCAACAACAGCCCTGGGATTAGTGATGGTTAGCATAAAGTTTATACAAGATTAACCCCGCCCACTTTACATCTACACGACTAACATTAATCTAGTTAGTCAGCAGTAACTGGTTAAGTTTAGTGAGACTTTAATGAGGCTGATTGTTGCCATGGTTGCAGTAAAAGCAAGCACACACGCACACACACACACACATAGTAAACTTTTATGTCCTTCTTATAATTTCTCTTGATCTGGTTTTGCACTGTACGGTTTCAAAATGTAAGATTATTACCTGTTACGTTATAAGAGAGGATTTGAATAAAATCAGTAACAGACTGCGAGATGACGTGTGCAGAAATCAGGCTCGGAGATGTTTTTAAAGTGAGCTGGAGATAGCAATGATAAGATTTTTTTCTGTGCACTTGCATCACCGCTACCGCATTTGTAAATTTGCTGTCCTCCTATTGGTGGATTCTAGACTCTAGAATTTTGCCGCTAATTGTCTTTGGGTTTCGTAAACCTCACATTATGTGCACTATGTGGAATCCTTTTCCAGCGTTAGATTTTTGCCCACGACAGCAACATCATCCTGAAAAATCGCAGCGCGAAGTCAGATTTATAGGGTAACACGGGCAAGGAAATCTGTCCTGCACATGAGCAACGACTCCAGAGCCCACCAGCTAAACCGAGGCGTGAGAACCGACAGCGTGAGAATCTCACTGACCCAGAATTGGAACCCGCTCACGCAACAAATACGCACAGGGACCTTCGAAAATAACACATTTACGTACAACTGGGTTAGTGCGAGTCACTTCTAGGACGGAGAAAGAACCCACGTCTCGGAGGTATCAAATCTGTGCCTGGTTCCTTTTTGTTGACTTCCCCCCCCCCCCCCCCCATTAGTTAATGCTAGTTGCTCATCTGTCCTCGCCGTCTCACTGCTGTAGACTTTCAACAGGCTTTATCTTGCCTGGGATTCCAATTTGAATTGTTTCAAATGTACAAGTACTGGTTTTTATGTGGCTTACAGTCTTCTGGGGTCGAACGCAAGCGAACGTAAACAAGCGAAAAGTGCAGATACATTACAGTGCACCTTGTATTCAAGTACTGTAAAGGAGAGAACGTGTAGTTCAGTATTTTCTGAAGTCAGGGAAAATAATTGGAATTGGTGGGCAATGTGAATGCAGCCCGAGTGTTACCACAATACCCCAGAGACAGTGATGTAACCTCTAATGGCTCCAAAGATGCAACCATAATCACCACACCACGCTACTCATATGACCGATAACACGCACGCTACAATGAGACAAGAGACAAGTTCGATAAAGCGGAGAACCGTGTTGTGTGTTGTGTGTTACAGGAAGTGCAGTTGGCATGCCCCTGACCATGATGAGCTCCAGAGAGGAAGAAGCATTGCGGTTTTTCCAGTACGTCGAGGACAGCGGCCTGAGGGCGTACAGCGGCGTAGTGACACGCGACCCGGTGTGGAATGAGAAAAGCCGGAGCGTTCCAGAGAAGAACGACAAGAAGAGAAAGCAGGAGGAGGTCGTCAAAAGGTCGGTGAACATCATTCCGATTCTCTAAAGCTGTATCGTGTGAAGGTTGCAAGATTAAATCCCTGGAGTGCTTTCGCACTGATGAGATATTGGGGCTGGGATTTAATCTCCGTTTAGTAGAACGCTCATCCAGGTTACGGTGTTGCACGAGCAAGAATGCTGTGAGTTGAATGCTCCAATCTGATTGGTCAGAAGGTCGGACATTAACGGTAGTGGTAAAGCTGTAACTTTTTGCGACACACACAAGCGACAGCCCGGAGCGATGGCACGGTGCCACAGCGTGGAGATGCTGAGTGGGTGTGTGTCCTCTCGCCTCGGAGCCTGATTCATTTTTCAGCAGCGGACATATTTAGGGCTCGTCCCTGTTTGCAACTCATTTCGTCCTTGCCAGTAGAAACCAAGGTGGTGTGTGAAACAGGAGTGTGAAGACCATTTCAGATTGTGTTTTGGAGAAACGTAGGCAAGTCGGTTCCGGTAAAGAAGGCGTGGCTTTCGATTTCTCAAAGCACTTTAACCTGTAATTACAAAAAATAAATAAATAAATAAATAAAAGTTTTCGTGTGAAATAAATGTCCATTGTTTGACTTCAATGCAAAACAAAAGCAAACAAACAAAACCAAACATGTCTATGCAAGCATGGGCTTGCATAAGTATTGGCACCCCTGGACCTTTTCCGTCGTTTTCTGATTTGGAAAAAAAAAAAGCCTGGATTATTTATTGCAAATTAAAAGACGCAAAAGTTGTTGAACCAACATATGTCCCTTTGTTAGTTGAATGTCGACATGCATAATAACGCGCGACAACAACACTCCTGTTCCTAGAGATCGCAAACAAAAAGCGTCACGAAGACCAATACGCTACGGAAAAAAATTCCCGCACAAAGTCCTGCAAAAGTATTAATCAGCGAATACTTATGCAAAGCACCGTATATGACAATATTTCTTTGTGCTAATTCTAACGTCTCTCCGCTCAGCTGGCTGTAGTGTAAATATTTCATCCATAGTAGATGAAAAAAAAAAATAAATAGATTTTTCATGAGGCATATAAAGTGGGTCAGTGAGACGACCCAGATTTTGCAGAGAGAGAGAGAGAGAGAGAGAGAGAGAGAGAGAGAGAGAGAGAGAGAGAGAGAGAGAGGAGGGGTGGAGAGAAAGACAGGAAAAGAGAGTGAGACAGAAAGAGAGAAGACCTGTCAGTAAGAGCTTAAGTGTGAAGAGCTTGCTCGCAGGAGATGTTGTTCTGCCTGGTGACAGCTGGAGCAGCCACGAGCCAATCAGATTGCTCTGTTCGTTTGAGGGGAGGAGGGTCTTGCTTCGTGTTCTGTCGTTTTATTGGTTGGCTGTATCTCTGAGAGTGAACAGCTGTGCAGCAAAACACTGATACATAAGAAGAACTGAAGACACGAAAAAATGTGGTCTCCTGTGTTGTGTTGTGTTGTGTTTTTTTTGTTGTTGTTGTTGTCGTTGTTGTTCTTGTCATTTTTATTAACATTTAAAACCCACATCACCACCCCCTGCTCTCCGCACCCACATGGAGACGTTTAGGGTTTTGTTTTGTTATTATTGTCTGAAGGTGTCAGGTGTGATGCAGAACCTGACCCGAGGCTGTAATACGGTAATAACAGATCACGTGATCTCCATTGCACCTGTCCTGAAGCCTCTTGCTGCTGGCAGAAACAGGCAGATATGTTATAAATAAAACACTCAGATGTCTCTCTCTCTCTCTCTCTCTCTCTCTCTCTCTCTCTCTCTCTCTCTCTCTCTCACACACACACACACACACACCTGTGCCAAAATGATAGGGTCTTTTACTGTCCTTGTGAAAGAACCAAAAGAAAGGATGCAAATATCTGATCCTAAATGTTCATGTGAAATCAATTACTGAATCATACGAGGAAATCACAGGTAAAATGAATCACATGACTGAAAAATGACTCCCGTGAAAAACCAGACGGAAATAAATTATACGAATTATCCGACAAAAGGAATCGGATGAAAACAAATGAATCGTATGAGAAGTTCACATAGGAAAATAATTAGATTGTGAAAATGCATGAATCGTGCGGACAGCAATCGAACCGAATGTGAAATGAATCGCGTGTGCAAAATGAATCACACGGATGTAAATGATTCGGCGTGAAAGCCAATGTGAACACGGACGAATCAGGTGGAAAAAAAAAATAAAAACAAGATCTGAAACCATTGAATCATATGAGAAAATCACATTTGGAATGAAAAATGCACGTGAAAACAGACGTTTTCTTCATCTGTGAGAACATCGCACGTGAAACGAATTGTGTGGGGGAAAAACGTGAAAAAAATGCATTGTGCGAAATGAAAAAAGTCAACACGTGAATCATATGACAAAATCATCAAGAAAGTAAACGAAGCATGTTAGGGAAAACATCAGGTGAAAATAAAAGCGCATTCTCGATGGACTCTGTGTTCGACACGTGAAGTTCATGTGACTGTTCTGTAAAGGGATATTTAATGACATTTAAGGTCTGGTACTCTCTGATAGGCTGCTTTAATGGTGCTCTAATGGCCCCTGTAATGATCTTCTGCACCGTTATCTAGATCAATGGTTCTCAAAGTGGGGTCTGGAGACCCCCAGGGATCCGTGAATCACATCCAACACGTGCCTTTTCCTGTTTTTTTTTTTTTTCTTTTTTTTTTTTAATTCAGTTACAGTGGCAAAAATCACAACCCACTATGATCAAAATCATATTTATTACTGAGATAAATGTAATTATTAGTTAGTCATGTGATTGAACTTAAACTGAAAGCAGATTAAACCTCAAAAACAAGTCTATAAAGTGAATCAGCTTGAATCGAATGCGTTCTGAAACGAGCGGACGCTCGGACACAATTCAAATCATTATGATTTTTTTGCTCTTTTTTTTGGCTTAAGAGATAAAAAAAATAAATAATAATTGGATTTTAAAACAATTGCAGCATGTCTAGCGGTGATTTGTTCATCTTTAGACCACAGAAATCCACCAGCATGAACAATCTGTTATTTCGTAAAGTATCTTATGGTTTGTTTTTTCTCTTTTAGAGTTAAATTGAATAATGTTTTGGAACATACGCAGAGATAAGTTAATTTTCTATAGCTTATGGCGGTTATGGCAGCTACACAGAAAAACCCCCCCAAAAAATTTGGACCAAAGTAAAAAAAAAAAATATTAAAACCGAAAAACTATCAAGCTGGCACAATTCGACTTGGAACTTGTAACTTGTAAACTAATCCGACCAGAAAAAAATCTAATAAAATAAAATACGCTCCGTCGACTTAGGAATTCCTACTCTGGAACTTAGTATGGTTTACTCAACTTTACTCTCTTTACTATTTTTACTCCAAACTTTACTTTACTCTGCTTGCTAGCCAGCAAACACTGATTCCTCTTTCTTCTTCCTTGCCTTCCTTTTCATCTACATTGTCATCCTTCTGCATTCATGCCGCAAAATCACAAAACGTCGAAGACGCTCTCTAGATTTTTGCCTGTTCTGGGTTACTGTAGCGGCGCAACATGGCGCCTCCGTAGACGTGGACCCCCCCCCCCCCCCCCCCCCTCCTGTGTAGATATAAAGCGTTCATTCTAAGCTTTCAAAAAGACAACGATTTGTAGTTACAGGTCATTACACTCTAAAGACAAACATACTCATAAATATTATATTCCATTTCTGCTCATAGATCCCCCTAAACACTCCCTACTGGACCTTTAACGTGTCATTTCTATAGACATAAGGACGTACAGTATTAATGAACACCTTCTAACAAATAACAGCTACAAAGACATAAATAATTAAATGTATATGTTTAAAAATTAAACACCAGTGTTTGCAAACCTACAGTAACAGTCATATTGGGTGTTGTGAAAAATATCCTCCGGGATCCTGAAACCGTATGTTTTTTTTTTTTTAACCACAGACAGTTAGTGAAGTGGATATTGACGCCTGAAGTGCTTGAGGTCGTGCTGAAGAGGCGGAAGTCTTGACGGACTGAAACTTTGTCAGCTCTGAGGCCGAGCCGAGCACACAGCTGCTCTAACATCACGCTCCTCCTCCTAATGAGAGCTTAATGCCTGGTCTGTCACGTGTGGGGGCCTCGTCAGTTGTGTGTGTGTGTGTGTGTGTGTGGACTGGTTGTGCCGAGCTGCAGCAGCAGATTTGGTGTCTGCATTTGCACAGGGACCTTGTTGCCAGGCAAAGTTAAACCCCTGACCAATGAACTCTTCCCTTCCAACTCCTGCTGTTCACCAGCTGTGGGCTCATCTTTGTGAGCGTGTGTGTGTGTGTGTGTG
>JAOVYU010000029.1:1796097-1815067 GCA_025674565.1 Synodontis membranacea
CCCCTTGTGGCTGGGTCTCTGTACAGCACCCGGCCTTCTCTGGATGTCTCCCATCCAAGTACTAACCAGGCCCGCCCTTGCTTAGCTTCCGAGACCAGGCGAGATCAGGCACCCCCAGGGCAACAAGGCTGTACCGTACAGTTTTCCAGCCTAATGCTTGATATTATCTTAAGAGACATGAAGATACGCAACACAGCATAATGCAGTTACCGTATGTACTTCATAATATTCAGGTCAAATGTAAACTCATGCAGCATCAGCGACCGTATCAAAGCAGCGAGATGAATTTTTGAAGGTGTCTATATTTATAGGCATTTATGCAGTCATGGATACTGAATAAACCCAAACTCAGCGCCATGTCAGGTCTCTCCCTTTCTCTCTTTCTTTATGTCTGTCTGGCTGTAGGACGAGTGAGGAGGTGGCCGTGGAGGGGAAACACCAGCGTATGGGATCTGCAACCATGTCGGAGCAGCAGCAGTTTTCCGTTCGCTCTCAGTCCCTTAACTCTGTAGGAGGAGCAGAGGAGGAAGAGGGCAGCCCGAACTCCCGCAAACAGCCTCCGCCCAAACCACGCCGCGACCCCAACACCAAACTCAGCGCCTCCTCTGAGGCCGTGGACCACAGCGCCGCCACCTGCAAGGGAGGACACTCCTACAAGTGGGATGGTAAGTTACCAGTCCAGAGCTACAGACAAGAAAAAGTGAATTCCGTGGAACCCACATGGACAAAATGAGGCTTTTTTTTTTTTTTTTGCTGTTGCATTATTTAGTTAATAAACCTTAGTGCTTTTCTTGGACGTTAACCCTTTTACTTTCTTGCTTCATTTACTTGTTTGCACATAACTAATTAATTTGTGTTTATTTATACTTATTTATTATTTATATTTATTCTTATTTCAGCTATTTATTTATATTTTATCTATTTATTTTTACTTATTTCATTTATTTGTTTGTTTGTTAATATTTCATTTGTTTTCATTAATTTATTGTCATCATATTCTTACTCACTGAGACTCTGAGAATTTATATTTTTGAAAATTAATTTCTTTTTTATCATTTGTTCCGATCATATAAAATAATGTTTGCATTTGTGTAAGCAATTTTCTTACTTGCAAAGTTATATGTACTAATTTATATAAATTTCTTTCGTGAGTGATTTATTTATTTATGCTTCATTTGTATTCCTTTGTTTATTTTTTCATCCACTCATTGAATTATAATTTTATATCATTTGCCTTCAAATATTTATTCACGTAATTAATTTATTAGTTTGTTTGTTTGCTTATCAAATATTTTGTGTTAACACATATATTGTGTTGAGTTCATTTATTAATTTATACTTTTTTTTAATGCTAAAATTTTTTTTTTTTTTTTTTATAAAGCCGCCTTTACATAAATTTTATACGAGATTTTCCTCAAAAAAAAACAACAACATTTTTTTTGCACAAATAAAACTGAAATGAATCGAACTGCCACAAAACTTCCATCACATTAACGCTGCTGTACATTGATAAAGATGGATGAAGATAAAGATGGATGAAGATTCTTGTGGCATCAGCATTTGGGAAAAAAAAGAAAGATCTTGTGATTTGATCTCTCACAGACCATGACGTCGACATTATAATAACCCTGAACCTCTTCAGGGACGTTACTCCCAGCGCCAGGCTCTGAACGAAGGCATCAAAGCCTCGGGTGCGAGTTGCGCTCGGGTGCATCATCTTACGTCCTGCGGTTAGAAACCCAGCCTCATCTCTGAATACAGCGTTGTTCAATTTTGTTCACTTTCCCTTTGTCTTGTAATTACACACTCATTGTTCTGCATGGCTCCGTTTTTAATACCGCCGTGTTATTTTTACAGCAGACGTCCACTAATCAGATTATAAGACTGCACCGAGAGAGTTATTGGATTTCAGAGCATGTTATTGGGTTGCAGATGATAGTCTCGGGGAGGAAAAAACAGAAAACCACAAAAGGAGGGGAAAAAAAACAATTAGTTTGAATGTGTAATATCGATGGTGTAGTGCTTTTTAATGGGATTAAAGTAACCACGTGCGTAAAAAAAAAAAAACGATGCTCATGTATGGTTTAGTCCCAGGAATCGGATAAGGTTTAGGCAGAAATTGTTGATCTCAGTGGAAAGGCGTGAAGTGTAGTGAAGAGTGTGTTACTGTAGGGATCACAGCATGCACGCAGATCTTCCTCAATGCCACGGCAACCGACCCACAGAAACAGAGAACCCCCCCTCTCGGTGCTCCACCAATCCCGACGTCAGACATCAGCTTCAGCCAACCCTCAATGAGCTGCCAGGACGAGGCAGCGACCAATCCGGATCGAGCTCGGTGTGGCCTAATCCAATAGGGACTTGGCAGTGGTGGGATGTGTGTTGTTGATAGCTGTGTGTTGCGAAGGAGGAGGAAAAGAGGGTGGGACAGATGGAAAGGGGAGGAGTGACCAGGTCAGGCGGAATTCATTCAGAATGAGAGATTGACCTAGATTTAGAGATCTTCGAGAGGGGGCGGGGCTAAACAGAGACAGGAGGAGAGGAAAGATGAGCGCATAGCAAAATGCAGAAAGATACCCCCCCCCCCATCCCCCCTTTACACATCATTAACACATCCAGAGTGATTTTTTTTTATTTTTTTTTTATTAGTGCACAGGCATGTGTAGGGGCTTGAAAAATGACTTTAATCCGGCTGCAGTGAAGTTTCACCCCATCTCGCTTTTATCTGTATCCTCCCGACACACCTAACCCCCCCCACAAGATAAAAGAGCATAGTTTATCACCCCCCGGTAATCAATGCAGCAAATCACTGCACTTTTCCTGATTTAACTTCAGAAGAGCACTGGGGTAGAGAATGAGCGACATATCGCAGAGTGCACAGTAACTGAGATTAAAATGAAACCTCATACCTTATTAAGAAATCGTTTATTATTTAACTAAATAAAAAGAATTCGTTCTCAATCTTGTTCTTAGTCGTAGACATTAACATCAGAATATAGAAATATCTACAGTAAATTAAACCAGTTGTGTTTGGTAGCCTATAATTCTTAATGTGTTTTTTTTTATACATAAAATCAGAAAGTGGTACATCTTATAAAGTGTGAGTATATGATCTCATAACAACAATTTGCCAATTATTTTTTTTTTTTAAATGACACTATTATAGTGCCTCTTTAGTCACACTTTCTAGGCTTCATTTATTTCGAAATATCTTATTCAAAGTACTCAATTAATCTTTGAAATCAGTTCCACTCTGGGACTTTAGGACTCAGAATTGACTTGGATGTGAGTGAGAATATCTTACACTATTTGGTCTTGAGATTTGACTTAGTTCTGAGGCTATGTGAGTACTCTAGACGTGAGTGCGCTTTCTAAGAATTTCCCTCATTCACATTCTCACATGCAGATCATGTAACCGACCATTTTTGTCTCAACCCCTTTTCTTGATTTAGTTAAATAAAACAGGTGCTGAAGGTGACTTTAGTGCTCACGCTACAATGCTTATGCTAATATCCGCTTCTGTTTTTTTTTTTTTTCCCTGCCCTCTTCATCCAGCGGCTCAGGGCTGCAGCGAGGAGTGTAGACGAGTTCCACCTCCGAAGCCCAAGAGGAATCCCAACACGCAGCTGAGCACTTCCTTTGATGACTCCTACATCCTGAACTCAAAAGACTCACCCCCAATGGCTCTTTCTCCTATTTCTCCTGTATCTCCTCCACAACCTCAGAGCCCACAGAAGGACTCAGAGTCAGAGGAACCTGTTTATATTGAGATGTCAGGGAATGCAGTACTGGATCCGCCCTCTCGCTCTGAGCCCGAGGAGCCGGGCGAGGCCGTCTACGAGGAAATGAAGTACCCTGCTTTTGATGACTTTGATTCACGCTGGGATCTTTTGGGGTACCGCTCTCAGAGCATCACACCATGTCCATCTGATATGGACATCCATGCTGCCGTGAACTACACCTCCACCCCTCGGAGCGCATCCCATTGCGACATCCCTGCCCCGTTCCCTAACCTGCTAACCCACCGTCCACCTTTGCTGGTGTTCCCACCGGTGCCTGCGCAGTGCTCGCCCAATTCTGATGAATCTCCACTCACGCCGGTGGACGTGACCAAGCTGGCCATGTTAGAGAATGCTGCCTACTCAAAGTCTCCCTCGTCCTCCTCCTCCTCAATGGAGCCCCTTATTTCTGCCTCATCCTCTCACCTCAGACGGGCTGAGCGGGAACTCACGGCGACGCCCACTATCACAGTCTCAGGTCGCTCTTCAGCACCACCATTGCCATGCGCTCTCTACAGGGGCTCCTCGAGCTCCGCAGGGGCCCAGCGGAGCCACTCAGCATGCCCGTCTCCCGTCAGCATGGGCCGCTGCCTCACGCCGCTCAGCCTCATGAGAGCACCACCTTTCGAAGGGTCCTTAAGTGGATCTGCCCTGCCACGACACCACAGCTCAACCCAGAACGTTTCAGCGGGACGCGCACGGACGCCCACCAGCCCTCTGGACGAGCTCACCAACTTGTTCACCAGTGGCAGGAACATGCTGAAGAAGAACTCCAGCGGCCGGAAGAGCAAAGAGCCCAATGAGAGTGAGTGTCTCCAGTGCCTGACAATAAATACGTTAATCAATACGGACTAAATAGAGCAGTCGATGAGATAAATGATTAATTAGACCTCAAAGATGTTTACAGTCAGAATGAATGGTTGGCAATCGAATGAATGCAATGATCTTGGGTTAACCAATTAGGGCAGTTGGAGAGAAGATAGAGTTAGATAGAGATAAATAAAATATATTGTGTCTTAGCCAAAGAGTCAAGGTTCCTGATTAATGAAGAGTTCGAAAGCCTTCCTGCTGCATTTACAAGGACTTTTTATGAAACCCTAGGACAGGTAATGATAGCTAGTACCCTAGGACGAAACATTCACTCCAATCGACCTTAGTAATGCTCCCAAAACTTGCAAATTTTTTCATGCTTACTATCTTTTAAGCATTTCATTTCCAGGTTGTAAAGAAAATGTGGAGGCGGGTGCGAATACTTATCATGTTAAAACAGTACAATACCATTATCCTGTACTTTCTGGTGTTTTTCCTACTCTGTATTTGCCTTAATTCAGCTCCTCATTAACCTGAACTGGGTTAAATTGGGTTAAACTGGGCGAGTTAGTCGAGAAAACAGCAAATTGTACGGTGCGGATGACGGCATCCATTTTTCTATCTCAGCCTTCGGGGATTTCTGGCCTGCTTGCTCTGTGAGCTTCTTTAATCCAAGAGCTGCAAATAGGCGAGTGCAGATCATATGATTTAATCCGTGGAGATTAAGAGCTGGAGCAGTATGTACTGTATGAGTCCATGGCCTGTTCCGGAAAGCCACGGCAGCACATTACGTCCTACATGTGTGAACGGTGTTTAAAGCTTGAGCACCACGGTGCCGCAGAGAGCACTTCTCTAGTACAGAGATGTAGGTGTGGTGGTAGATGGATTTGCATTGGGCATGACAGAGAACGTCATGGTGTTTTACATGGCCGTTTGTGTTGAGCCACAGGAAAATATACAGTAAGCACCAACATGTACACTTTAGCTGTAGCATTTAGGGTTTTTTTTTTTATAACCTTTGCTTTTCTACAACGGTCACATACAGTAAAAGACACATCTCTGCGATATTTGTCATCAGATTCTTTTTTTCCCCTAGTTTGCTAGGATTTCATTCATAGAGATATATAAAGTAACATCTTTAATAAAGCAAAAGAGGGGGAAAATAAATATATTGAAGGGTTTGAAATTTTAAATGCTCAAAAAATGACGAGGTCAAGGGTGAGACCTGAGGACCCAATGAGACAACTTATTAGACTGGTGAAATAACCTGTATTCAATTTAAAAATGAATTCAGTGCACTAATGGAATAATGACAAACTGCAAGCTGTCACTTCTGCTGGACTTCATCGCTCAACCATTGACCCCACTGAAAGCTTTTGACTTTCCTGAAACAAAGGACATGACCTTTAAAAAAAAAAAAAAAAAATCCTTTGACATCATTCCATTTGTTGGTAGAGCACTGGTAAATTTGTAAAGATGCACTGATGTGTGTGTGTGTGTGTGTGTGTGGTTCAGAGGGAGTGTGTGGATAAAGCCACGTGCTTGCAGAGCAGCTCTTGTTGGCAAGCTTTTTCTCCTCATGGTAACAGAGGAAGGGAACTCCCTACTGAGTCACTCTCTGAGGAACAGCAGACCAATCACGAGGCAGGTCACAGCGACTACGTTTCAGCAAAAAACATTGAAGTTCTCAGAGGAGAAAACAAGCTCTGACTGAGATAGTGCCGCACTACCTGCACAGGCATGCACTCTGCTAAAAAAACAACCTACTGATTTTTTTTCACTACGAGTCCTTTCAGCTCATGCAATTATTCCAGTGTTAATTAGGGCCATGGCCTGATTTTTTTCCCCTGGCTTTTTTTCATCATGTAAGCTTAATTTACTCGTACTGCTTTTAAAGCATATGCATAATGTAGTTTTATGTTTTGTTTTGGTGCTGCCGTGTGCCATGTGGCCATCTGATTTGACTCTGTTGTCATTTTCATATGAACTATGTCAATTTGCATTTGTTCTCATGCAGTAGTTTGACTTGGTTAGGGACTCTGTTCGGTCAGAACATCATCAATGGCTCATTTATCAGGCCACAGATCGACGATGCATAACTAAAAAAAAATAAAAATAAAAATAAAAAAATGAGAATGGAGGACATAATGACAGACATTTACCGGCAATTATTAACAGCTCATTTGAGAAACATTACATGAGACACTCTTTGTTTTTGTATTACAGGGTTAAGCATATAACAATGGTTACAGCAACCGTAACATGAACATTCTAAAGTTTCTTAACTTGTTTACATAGCATCTGAAGAAAAAAAAAAAAAAAAAAACAGAACAAAAAAAGAACCAACACAAACAAACAAACAAACAAAAAACCTACCTACACTGAAAACGTCTCTGATATGAACAGCAAAGAAAACTTGCACTGAAAGGAACAAACAAACTCACATCATCTTTAGGGGCCAAGTGACACCAAGTGGTCAAATGCTATACACGAGTAATGTTGTATAAATGAATAAAACAAACAATAACAAGATAAAATAGCTGAGTTTCCTAATCGAGACTGGTTTTTTTTTTTATTCCGCTTCCATGTGTCTTCTCTATTAGTTGTAGTAATTATTTAAGTTTGTTCTTGTAGCCTATGCACACTTTATAGTCCTAATTCCATAACTGAGTTTGTGAGCCTGAATCAAATCAGTCTCACACACTCACACACACACACACACACACACACACATAGTAGTGATGCTCATCTCCGCTGCTTTATTTTACAAGACTTCCTGTTTCTCACTGGTTGTCTTCCATCCTACATCCAGCTTAGGTGATGTATTCCAATATATGACATTTCTATCTCCCAATTTATAAACAAAATTTAAATTTATACCCAAGCGTTCCTAACCAACCGGCCATGTCCAATACAGTCTGATTTGTAACGCAAGCTTAAATTTGAGCTGATCTCCAGCTACCACCTGCACGACAGTAAAAACCACCTCAATCCAATTAGATCCCAATTTTAGAACTGTCTGGTGGGCGTGGCCTAATATTCTAATAAGTCTGTTTCTTGACATGACTCTGTCCAATACTCCCAGCCTGCTACACCACCCAAACAGGACAATACACAACAGTGTAAGTGATTGTTCAATGCTCCTTGTAGAAATGAAGGTCTGAAGGTCTATGTTGATGTTTTTGTTTTCCAAAAGGTGAAGCCAAAGGGAAGGGCCATGGTTCTGAATCCAAACGGGAGCACAAGGAGAGAAGCCATCACAACAAGGAGTCGAAAAAGGACAAGGAGCGCAGTGGGAAATCCTCGCATCGACGTGAGAGCAAAGACCGAGAGCCTAGCGGTATTGAGGCCGTGCATAGACGTGACAGTAAAGACAGAACCAATAGCAATGCAGAGCCAATAGTGAGACGTAATAGCAAGGACAAGGGGAGCAATGGAGAAACAGTACCAAGGCGTAACAGCAAGGACAGGGGCAGCAACGTGGAGCCGGTATCAAGGCGCAACAGCAAGGACAAGAGCAGCAATGTTGAGCCAGTAGCAAGGCGAAACAGCAAGGACAGGGGCAGCAATGTGGATCCAGTAATGAGGCGAAACAGCAAAGACAAGGGCTGTAGTGCTCCAGAGCTACTTCCCAAACAGGGCACAAAAGACCGAGGGTGCAGCACCAGTGAGCCCATAGTGAGGCATGACAGCAAAGACTGGATGAGTAACAATATGGACCCTTTACCTAGACGTGACAGTAGAGACAGAATCTGCAACGGCTCAGAGCTCATACCCCGGCAAGACAGCAGAGAGTTTTCGAGGAATGGTCTAGAACGACATGATAGCAGAGACCGAATTGGTTATGGGCCCGACCTGTTAACCAGGCACAGTAGTAAGGATCAGGGAAGAACTGGCCTTGAGGGTCGGCGCAACAGCAAAGAAGGAAGAAAGAATAGTTTGGATTTTCTTCAGGTTAATAGCAACATGACAGACTCTGGGTGGGACTGTAAGGACCGGTTGAGTAATGGGACAGATGTCGTAAATAGAAGAGACTACAAAGATAAAGGAATTCACTTGACAGAACCCCACCACAAGAGTAAGGACAAGAGCAGCTACAGTACAGAGTCCCCCAAAGCACATGACTGGGATACAAGGTCGGGACCTCCGTCCAGTATGTCCAGCCGGAGTAGACGTTCACCTGTTAGCCCTACCACAATGATGGGGAATTCTGGTGAGTAGTGGACTGCATGTGATAGTTCCATTAACCTAATTGTGCATTACTGTTTATGGTTTAACCTTTACCGTTTTTGGTCATCTGGGTAATTTTTAGCTTTCTGGTCATCCAGGTAAAATAAAGAATAGTAGTAGTAGAATATTGTATTAGACTTGTGGTTAATTTCACAAATCATCTGAAAGGCATCATCAATTCTACTGAGGAGGAACTAAGAAAACTTAAGACTCTTATTTGCAAAGGGCTGGTGTGATGTCTGGGTGGCATGACAGTACAACAGGTAGTCTTGCCACCTTACAGCTTCCTGATTTCTGTGTGGCACTTTGCACGCTCTCCCCATGCCCACATTGGTTTCCTTCAATCTCCCAAAACATGGGGGTCTTGATCTAGGTCTTGACCTTCATTCCACCCAAATAGGAGGAACTGACACCTAAGACACCTACAGTAATTGAGAACCAAGTAGCCAAATGATGATGATCGTCAGGTTTTTAGCTAATACAAAACCTGAACCAAGGTTTAAATTAACAAGTGCCTTATGGTGTGGCACTTGATGGATAAGATTAACAACCCTTGCTCTATGATGAATGATAATATTGAGTCAGCCTGACAAAAAACATATTCTAGGGGCCTTTTTACATGATAAAAGTGTGTCGTTTAACTGATCGATTTAAATCACTTTTCATCTCTTCTTGCAGAATTGAAGATGGTCCCAAAGGTGGCCCAGTTCCTGTCCACACCACTTGCACCGTCTCCATTAGGCACACCTCAGAGACGACCTTCAGAGGCCCAAGAGGTACCAATAAACATCTTACACCTTTGCAGCAGGAAATTCAAGGACTCCTGCCATTGTTACTTATTACTTATGTCTCTTTGTCAAAATTCACAGATGCCACCCTTTCCCTGGCTATGTGGCGACAGCACCATGATGGAGACGATTGAGAGGAAACAACGATTGTGCCGTGAGATCCGTTCCCGTCAGCGCCCCACTGAGCGGGGCCAAACGGAAAGCATGCCTAGCTGCAAGAAAGCCAACGGGCAAAAGAAATACAGCCCACCCCCATATCCAACTCAGACTACTGTCTTTTGGGACACCGCAATCTGATTGGTCGCTTAGCACTTCAGGATTTAGCTTTGCTCCTCCCACTGGTACCAGGAAGAGGGGAGCACCCAGTCATCCCCAGCACTGTTTCTGCTAAACGACAGGCAGTGGGATTAACCTAGCAATATTTCTGAGCGTGCCGATCGTCAGGTTTTTGTATTAACCTTTATCTAATATTTTTGTATTGTGATTCCTTGTAAATGGATCCAGGCATTAACAGATATTTTCTAATCAAAATGGAATATCTTTGCAAAGAATATGTAGAGTTAGCACAACACAGTTTGTTCTTTTGTACTTTTTTGCTTTTTTTTTTTTTTTTTTACAATGCAATGCAAAATACAAAATGGAACCATTAACTTTCACAGGCCTTTATTTTTCAGACCTCTCAAAAATTTCTGTTGTATATTGCCATATTAAAAACGAAGCATATTTTCACATTGTATGTGAAATTGGACTAGGGCTAGCTTTCTTTTCGCTGCCTTGCCACACTATGGATTTGATAGAAATGTGCAATTAATGGGTATTAGTTTTATTTAAGAGTTGATCAGATTTTTTTTTCATATTATCTATGTTTTTATGTGAGCTTTGGCTTTAGTATGCAAGTCAAAATCGAAGGTTTTGTATGCCTTGTAAGCATGAATGAATTCAGTATACAAACGTGGCACAGCATAAGAGTTTATGAAAGGGAAATGGAAGATAAGACTATGATGTAGACTAGGATCCCTTTTAACCCAGGGAACCTAATTTTATTGGGTGATTTTTCTGTTTCTAAGCGGCAGAAGGTGTTGTAGCTGTTACTTTGGGCCTGTGGTTGCCCAGAGATTAATGACAATCTGTAATCTCGAAGAATTCTTTAAATCTAAACACTTAATTTTAGCACAATTTAAAATGTCTTGTGCTTGTTTAAGAAGGTTTTTAGAAGGAACTAATTTATTGGCATGGTCCAGCTTAGTGTAGCTAAGTGTGGCTTGATGGATTTGTAATGCACACAATCAGCCCTAATTGGGCCTTTGAAACCAATGACCAATGGCTCTCGCTGGAGCCAAAAAGGACATAGCAACTGTAGCTACATCGTTTGGTAATTGGGATCAATAGAGGAAAAAAAAAAATGCGCTCCAGTAATCTTCTGCATCAGTTGGTTGGATACGCATCACCCTCCCTCTACCTCAACCATTCAGATTAGTTCAAGTGGTTATTCATCGCCAAAGTATTTTGGATCTGGGAATGTTTGGAGTCAGGGGTGGACAAATGATAAGTTCATTACCTATCTTACTGGGAAAGTGAACGCTCCAATGTGCTGCCCAGTATTGTGTTTTGGTTGCCTGGAAACCTAATTAACAAGGCTAAAAAAAAATGGCAGCTAACAAATAATGTAATGTCTGGTGAACTAGTTACCTAGCTAAATGCGTTAATCCAGACTAAGTGAAACAAACAAGTCTATGAATTGCCAGACAGTGTAACCACAGTAATTATCCTTTCCTGCTTTAAAAAAAAAAAACCCCAAAACCTTCTATCCTGATGTTTTTGACGTAGAATATCGTATTAGGGTGGGTGATGAAAAGGATAACGAAAGGATGATGAAAAGTCAAGTGGCTAATGTAGTTATTTTGATAGTCTTGATATGTTCAGCCACAAAGTATGCGTTGCGCTAGCAAAATAATAACACGTACGACTACTTTGCGCTAGATTTATTATTTTTTTCTGCTTGTCAGGCTACTGATTTGTCCACCCCTGGAAGTGAAACCCGTCCCCTTTCATTCTTGCCATGAACTTCATGTAAAGGTAAAGGTCATGCCTGTAGACTCACTGTAACTGGGTCAAACGGTATCAAATACTCGAATCTAGCTAACCCTAGGTTCGCATTTGTAAGAATAAGAAATTGTTCCTATGCCTACAGTTAACTAAGTATTAACACATGCAGCCATTTTATTTTTTTTTGCATTCGGGAGGAAAAAAAAAGTCACAAGATTAGTTTAGTGATCCTGACTTTACACTGTGCAATTTCAAGCCGTCATTTTATTACCTGTCTCACCGTATGAGATCATCGCTGTAAAATCCAAAGCAGGCTAAGCGATAACGTCGTCCATGTCAGATTTTACAGTAAAGATTCCTCCGTAGAATAGCAGCAGTGTTATGCTTAGAGAAGACAAAAAAGTTTGCACTCGTTCGCGGCTCTTTAAAAGAGCTTGAGATCATTTTCTTTCCTGCCCATTAGCATGCTTCCTCACTATATCGTACCGTGTAAACCTGGCTTAAATGAAGCAAAGACGCAACATGTGGCCGATACTATGATTTTTTTTTTCCTTTTCTTTTTTTTCTTCAAACCCTGTGTGTCTGCGATGTACGCAGGTCATTATTTACACGATCTTTTCTGAGGGTGCTGGTTAAGGAACGCTGTAACGATGTACAATCTCTCTGTATGTAAAATGTGCACTGTGACTGGTAGAAAGACTATGTCCTTTGTCTTATTGCACTGAGTGTTCTCTTATCTGTATAGTAATGTTCGAGGAAACAAAAAGATGAAGTATAGGCTACTGGTTGTCATGAGGGTCTTTCTGAGAGAAATAAATATGAATTTCAATCTTCTATTAAACTTACTGCTTAGTCTGTCTGCTTTTAAGATTTGTACATTCTGCACAAATAGAGGTTCAGGCAAAAATATCGGATGCCACAGAACATGTCTGCTTCAATGTGTACAGTAGCTGCTTGAAAAGGGCATTGACTAGCCTGACGGTCATGTAGCTAATCTTTGAAAAACATTTTCAAAGATAGATTTAACGTTTAGAAAATACTTTCAAAAAAGGCGTTCAGGTTTCCTGCACCATGCACATTCGTATTGCATCACGGACATTTCAAAAGTCACCTGTTTTACCGAGTCATTAGTTTGCTAGTTATTGTGCTAAACTTGGCTAAAACAGCCAAACTTCCTTAGTGCCAACTTGCTTGCTAGCAAATCTCAAAGCAAAGTTCGTTAGCTAGCTAAAAACATCCATGCTCACCTCTGGAATTGCACTCAGTTTAGATAACTAGCTGCTTAATTTTAATAGGTAAATAAATAAACTTATATTCGCTTTTCAAATGCCAAACTCAGCAGCTAGCAACTAGCATGAGTGCATTCCAATGTTTCTGGAATGCTCCGAACCTTAATCATGGCTCTTCTTCCTCTAACATTTCTCTATCATTCCACGTTTGTTCAAATAAAGGAGTCAAATATGTAATAGAGTGTTAAGTAAGGCATAAATAAGTGATAGAATATCACTTATTTATGCCTTACTTAAATAAATAAGTGATAGAATATCGAAAGTAAGTAACTTTAAGTAAACCAAGCTGCAGTACGATGTGAATTTGTGCGAATTCACGTTAAATAGAGAACGAGGAAACTGGTGATTCAACCAAAGAGTTCGTATGATAGCTCATTAACCGTGTTATAGCTTATGAAGAGAAGTCATAACTTGAAGTGGCCTGGCCTGGCTTCAACGCCAACTAAGGCGTGCTGGTCTTCAGGGTGAGAGCCCGTGGTGCGAAGCAACACGAAAGATGGAGAAGAAACGTTTATGACATACAGTACATAGTATGGATATCCACGAAAACACAACAATGCAATACAAAACAAGTGTAAGAATGATGGGAATTAAGTGTGTTAAAAAATTTGCCCCAAAACTCAACCAATTTCACCATCAGGATAGAAATAAGTGAAGGGCTTTTAAAGGTGACCTGATTAGACATTTCTCCGCTTGGACTTCATTAGAGGAAAGTCAACCAAGTTCCCTTTGTGCGATTGGCAAAAAAGTTCCCTGAACAAGCTCACAGATATACGAGGACAAGTACACAGTAACAGCAAGGACATATTCACCATGAGGAACGAGAAGCCAATCAATAGGCCGGTCCAGCCGATCGGACAGCTGGGCACGCTGGTGTTCTGGCTGTGGACTGCCACGGCTGGAGCCGGAGCTTTACACACCACATGGCGGCTGGTGTATTGGTAGATCTCGTCCACACAATACGGGCATCATGGGCAAAGGGTTATTGGTGCAGGATTCATCATTGCGACTGGAGAAGTGACCGGCGGTAGAGAAGGACACGACGCTGAAAACACGCAGGCAGGAGCCAGCTCGGTCTAAACTCGGTCAGAACTGAATCTACGTGTACTGTAGAATGTTCACTGTTTGTTGAAAACAATTACATGATTGTACTCAGTTGGCACCTGTTATTAAAGAATGTGTTATTAAAACTGAGACTAATATCTTTCAGGTGTTCAAGGGATCAGTGTGATCAGGCAGTCCGGGAACAACGTAAAAAAAACAAACAAAAAAAAAAAACAGCCACTGTATTGCACTTTGGCACCAAACAGCTCAGGTAACAAATACAAAACCTCTGAATATACTGATATATAAATATGATGAAGATTTGTCTTGATAGCGATACTGTATGTAAATCCTTCCACTTAAGAGTGAAGGAATCCTGATGGACTGTCCAGAACCAAATCTGACTGGCTGTCGATCAGCAGAAGAAAGCGAGAGCCCAGTGGAAAAAGAATCCACTGGGAAACCTGGCTCTCCCTGGGGCCCTGGTGGGCCTAGAAAAGAGAACCTGACATACACATACACACCTAATGTCTAAACACACACACATGCTTAATATACTAACATCTGGTCCACAGCGTCCCTTTTCTACCTGTAATAAAAAAAACCCCGTCCTATCTCCTATGAATATGAATATGAATATGTCTTTATTGTCATTGTCACAGGTACAACGAAATTGAAAGTGCCTTCCGGTCAGTGCACAAAAAAAAAAAAAAAAAAAGAATAAGAATAAGAATACATTTTTCCTAGACAGATATGAACATCATCCACATACATTCACACACCAATACTTTCCACAAACATTCACACATACATGCCTCAGTCAGTGCATTGGTTGTTGTAACACTTATATACATCCGTTAATGATAACACCAGATTGCACAGTGTTCATAAAAAAACAGATTGCACAATGATTACGCCGTGTCCATTATGTCTTAGCAGCATTTAGACGTGTTATTGCAGTTGGGTAAAAGTTGTGTTTTAATCTGTTTGTCCTTGTATTGATTACTCTGTACCTTCTGCCTGATGGCAACAGTTCAAACAGGGAGTGGCCAGGGTGTGAGATGTCCTTTATAATGCTCTGTGCTTTTTTGAGACATCGGGAGCTGTGTAGTTCTTCCAGCGTGGTGAGAGGACAGCCAATAATCCTTTGGGCGGTGTTAATGACCTGCTGGAGCGCTTTCCTCTGAGCTCCTGTACAGTTAGTGTACCAGAATAATATGCAATATGTTAATATGCTCTCGATGGAGGCTCTGTAGAAGGACACCAGCAGTCTCTGTGTGATGTTATTCCTTCTGAGAATTCTCAGGTAGTACAGTCTCTGTTGTGCCTTTTTCAGGAGCTCAGAGGTGTTCACATTCCAGGATAGGCTCTCCTCTATGTAGACTCCCAGGAAGCGAAAGTCCGCCACCCTCTCCACCCAGTCTCCACTGATGATTAACGGTGGGATCTCTGTTTTTTTCCTCCTGTAGTCTATTATTAGTTCTTTGGTTTTTGAAGTGTTATGGAGGAGGTTGTTGGCCATACACCATACAGCTGCTTCACCTCGTCTCTGTAGGCTGACTCGTCACCCCCCGAGATGAGCCCCACCACTGTAGTGTCGTCTGCAAACTTTACAATGGTGTTGCTCTGATGTACTGGGGTGCAATCCTGTGTGTAGAGAGAGTAGCGCAGTGGACTCAGCACACAACCCAGGACGCCATCAGGACCAGCCGCCTTCCTCGGGTTGACAGCCCGCAGGGAGCGTCTCACCTCATGCTCCTCCAGCGTGAGGATGGTGCTGCTGTGGGCCGCATGATGTTGCTGTGCCTCCTGTGCCTCGTGCTGTGACCTCAAAGCGGGCGAAGAAGATGTTCAGCTCCTCCGCCAGTGCAAGGTCACCTTCAGCAGCTCCAAGGTTGGTCCTGTAGTTTGTCAGGTGCTGGTTGTCGTTACTCTCCAAGTGTTCCTCAATCCTCCTCCTGTAGTCCGCCTTGGCCTCCCTGATGCCTCTCTTTAGATTGGCTCGGGCCGTGCTGTAGTGGTCCCTGTTTCCAGACCTGAAGGCAGGGTTCCTCTCCTTCAGCAGCTGCTGGACCTCTTGGGTCATCCAGGGCTTTTGGTTAGGGTAAACCCGGATCCTTTTGTCCACTGTGACAGTGTCAGTGCAGTTTTTAATGTAACAAAGAACAGTGTCTGTGAACATTTCCAGGTCTTGATGTTCAAAAATATCCCAGTTGGTCCTATCGAAGCAGTCCTGCAGCTGCTGAGAGGCACCCTCTGGCCATGTGGCAACAGACTTTGTGATGGTAATAGCAGTTTTCTTGAGGGGGGCATATGCAGGGATTAAAAACTGGGACAAATGGTCAGACTGGCCCAGGTGTGGTAGACATTTGGCCCTGTAGCCCATTTTGATGTTTGTGTAAACTTTGTCCAGAGTATTGTCTCCCCTAGTGGCACACTTAACATGCTGATGGAATTTAGGAATTGCTGTTTTTAAATCCGCATGATTTAAGTCCCCTGCTATGATATGTACAGCATCAGGGTATGTGCTCTGTTTGTTGCTAATGTTTGTATGTAAAAGTGTGATAGCCGAGTGAGCATTAGCACCTGGTGGTATATAAACAGCTGTTATTATAACCACAGTGAACTCCCTTGGAAGATAGATGGGCCTGCATTTAACAGTCAGATATTCAATGTCCGGTGAACAGTGACGGTCTGTGATCACTGTGTTGGTACACCAGCTATTATTCACATACACACAGAGCCCCCCTCCCTTGCTTTTACCGGAGTCCACTGTTTGGTCATGGTGCTGTGTGGTGTAGCCCGCTAGCTCGATAGCAGAGTCCGGAATGAACTGATGAAGCCAGGTCTCAGTGATAAGCAAGATGCATGAATCCTTGACGCAGTCGTTTGATGCCATTTGCAGCCTCAGTTCATCCATCTTGTTCGAGAAGGATCTGATATTCGTGAGGAATAGACTGGGGAGTGGTGGTTTGAGTGGCTGCCTCCTTAGCCTAGTTAGCGCGCCGGCCCTGCAGCCTCGCTTTTTCCTTCTCTCTCGACGCTGCCTACGCCTCCTCCCTGCCGCAATGGTAATCCACGGACAGCCCGGTGATCTCGCTATCTCCACTGGTATATTATGCAAGCGGACAAATTCGCTAGTTACACTCTCACGATAATTTACTCCGATCTTAAGGAGATCATGTCGACTGTAGCTGTTGCTCGCTCAACTGACTGAACATAAAACAAAACATGAAATGTACATCCAAACATAGTACCAACCGGTGAGACGCTAAGCTGCTGCAACTACGTGCGCCGCCATCTGGTAGTCTACTTTAATTTAATTTAATTTGATTTAATTTAACTGAATTTAACTTAATTGAATAGAACTGAATTGAACTGAATTGAACTGTCAGGGCAAGATGAACATGATGAGATTTCATAATTTTTGTTATCAAGTATATTTTATTTTATGTAAAAATTCAGCCATAAAATAAATGTTAATCAATGAATACTTAATTACTTAATCAAATTCGCAGTATATACAATCTTACAACACAAAATAAACCTTAACCTTCAGCTCAGTTGCCACTTATATTGGGTTATGTGTTGTTTTATACAGCATTAAAGTATTGCGGTACCTTGGTCTAAATGTATTTTACAGTTTTTATTCTACAGATGTGTGTGTGTGTGTGTGTGTGTGTGTGTGTGTTTTACCTTGCTGTCTCCTTCCACTCAACCTCATTGCCATCAGTAGTGAGCAGCTCATCAAGCTCTGTGAATAACTGCGGCGGTGGGGGGCTACTTTCTTCCTCACCCAGAATGAAGCGGATCCGTTCAGCCGCTGGAGAGACTGCAGTTATACAACACAAGTGACTAATTAAAAACCAAAAACAATACAGCATGCATCTGCAAAATACATGTAAAAACAAATGTTAAAATATTATATTTCACTTTGCCATCCTATTTGTTGACATTAATTTTTAGTTCAGGTATCATTCAGTTCATTATCATTTAGAGAACAGTAAACTAGAAACTAGAAACTAATAATAATAATAGTCATATATATTTTTAAAATGCATTCATTTGCCAAACACATTTATTTCAACTTACATAAGATAAAAGATCCACAAAATATTTATTAGATACATATACTTATATACAGATATATAAGATACACAAAATATTTGTGATGAGTAAAATATTTTAGGGCAGTTGAGACCAAGTCTCTGGAGGAGGTGAAACCGAGTCTTTGTATTAGGCTTAGGAGTTGAGACTGAGACCTAAAAAAATAAATTTTCATGACCATGGATTTCATTTACAATCACCCCTGGTAATATGCATAAGTGAATTATTTGTAGGGGAGATTGGGGATTGTTGGCTATGGAGAAAGTATGGCAAAAATGCAACATAGCATGGACTCTTCTGCAAAAAATATCTGAAGTTTGAAAAGTGCTCAGCTGGGGTCAACCTGAACATTTTATATTAAAAATTTAAAAAATAAAAATTAACAAAGTAAGTATCCCAAAACTAAAAAAAAAAAAATTATATTGTGGAAAGTGCAATATTCTCTATCAGTTATATAAGAAAGTGAAAATTTAATATATACATGAAAACAAAAATGTTGAAAGTCTTGAGAGTACTGTAAAGAAAAGTCAATTAAAGAACTTGGAGAGTGAAGCTGGTGTCAGTGCATCAAGAGTCAACACGCACACAAGTCTTCAGGAAAGGGGCTTTCCTAGTATCAAGCCACTCCTGGAACAGAGACAGGAGCATCTTACTTGGGCTAAGGAGAATATGAACTGGACTATTGCTCAGTGGTCCTCAGTCCTCTTATAAGATGAAATTAAATTTTGCATTTTATTTAGAGGGCAGCATGGTGGCTGAGTGGTTAGCACTGTTGCCTCACAGCAAGAAGGAAGGTCCTTGGTTCGAGCCCTGGGTTCGGCACAGGTGCCTTTCTGTGTGGAGTTTGCATGTTCTCCCCGTGTCTGCGTGGGTTTCC
>JAOVYU010000029.1:1855072-1868030 GCA_025674565.1 Synodontis membranacea
CCGATAGCATTCTATTCGACGAGGACAAAAATATACTTTCACATTTTACCTTAAAGGTGTAAATATGTGCTACAGTGTCTTCTATTTGCCAAACTACAGGAAAATCTGTGTTTTTTTAAATGTTGCGATTTTGAAACTATGTTTAAAGGTGAAAGTGTTCACGTTCATGACGGTTCATTTCTCAAGGTTTTGGTTAAAGAGTACTAAAACCAGCAGGTCGAGAACACATCTAACATCCATAAACATACAGAGTTCACTGAACCGTCTCCCGAAATAAATATGGCTGCCCGGGCAATAACGAGAGCGAAGCGTGTCCCAGCAGCCGAGCGCACGATAAGAGGACAGGCTGGATTTCTGAGCACTTGCTAGTGCAGAAAAAAGCGAGCTAAGTGGCTCCTCATTAGCATGAAGTGCTTCAGTCTCCTACAGCTCTGCCAAAAACCCGAACACACAGAAAACACACACACACACACACACACTCAGTACTGCAAAGACCTGAATTGGAGCACCTTTACTAAAACATGTTGGAGTCAGTAATCAAACGCCCACCATTTTACACATCCTGGTGTGAGAGAGTCTCGCTACTCAGAACGCTTCACTCTTTAGGATTGACGAGTAAACAATATGGCGTATGACGGAACTGACAACGTTTGACAAATTTCCTGTGACACAAGGTCTACGGGCGTTATTCATTGCTTATTAGTTATTCATGAAGCTTCATTAACTTTTTAAGTAAATCCTCAGTTATCTTGCGAATACCAAAAAAATGGTGTTCATACATTCTCATGCTTTATATCATGAATTAATTCCTCTTATTTTTTTTTTGACAGGTTTCCTAAAAACTGCAATAAAGAACTCAAATCTCGTAACGACGTATAAACACATACCATAAAGTATGACTCGTCATTCTTTTTTTAAAATTATTATTATTATTTTTTCCCGTTAGGGGTCGCCACAGCGGTATCTTTTTATCCGCGTGTTCGATTTGGCAGAGCTTTTTATGACGCAACCCTCCCCATTTATCCGGGCTTGGGACCGGCACGTAGGAATACGCTAGAGTGTGCACCCCCTTGTGGCTGAGTCTTTTACAGCACCGGGTATTCCCAGGCGGCCTCCCATCCCAGTACTAACCAGGCCCGCCCCTGCTTAGCTTCCGAGAACTTGTCATTAATTAATTAATTTAAAAAAGAAGAAGAATAAAACACCTTGGGATGTGCTGTTATTGAAAAATAATCAGTAACTCAGCTGTAACTGCGGTGAATTATTTTAATACAAGAGTGCAATACTGAATGTTTTATTCCTGAAATATTGTCCCTTGGTCAGATGTGTTGCTTCTTTCAGTCGAATCCTTACAATTTCAACAAAAAATTGTTGTGTCTCGTCTAATTGTAGCAAAATTTCACCACATTCAAAATTTCTTACGCGGTCTCCTTTCTTCTTTGAGCACCATAATATATTTCCCGCCTCAGTAATATCGATCATTATGAAGCCGTATCCAATCGCGACTTCATTAGGTAACCGTGACGGGTTAGGGCTGCCGGGCTGATTTAGACGCACGGTTTACTCCCCATATTGATCAAAGCGTTAAATCCATAGCGTCCCGGCAGCTATGGGAAATGAAATTACTCCACTTCTCTCGGATAGTCTTTAACAGGATGAAGAGTTTAGTGACTGACCATTATATAAGTCGTCGAGAGTTGTAGCTCACTGCGACACACTCACGAGTTTCAACCGGCGGAAGAGAGCGCATATGCCTGTCACCTGCCATAACTCAGTAAGCGCCCACGGGGAGGAAGCTGGCTGGAGGAGCGTTAACCCGTAATTTACCCAGACTGCACTGTTTGGTGCAGCAGAACGCTAGGAGACTGATTTAACCATTACGCGACCCTCTGTGAGCATGCAGCATGGATTTCTATACAAGCTTCGCTTACAGTATGCTAACGAGATTCGGGATGTATGCTAATTGCAAAGGCATGAATGAGCGGGGAGGTTAGCGAGGATGTGCACTCATCTGATGAATAATCAGGCGCTGTCGATCTACAAGCTAATAAATAATTCACATGCAGGTGGACGAAGGAGGACAAGCAACACTCACCGAGCTGTAAAGAAAACCTTCTCCGTTCATGCCAATGTAGAAGCCAGCCTTCACGCCCTGGATGGCCACCACCCTTAGTCCGACCGGAATGAGGTTAAAAAGGGCTAGAAACACAAACGGCAGATGGAGCGTTAGATGATTAGACGCTAGGTGTAGAAGACACGGCTGACTCAGCAAACTCTAATACAACACTGATACAGAAGAATATATCAGGGGGAAGTCTGGAAGCTGTGATAAGTTATTGCTGGATCAGATAACGCACCCGGAATGAGTGCCAACCTGCACTTGTCCCCAGAGGTGATTCAATCTCATCTGATAGCAATCTATTTCTGTTAGACCGGGGAATAAATTGGCCTTAACAGGATATTATATCCTCAAACACATCAATAACTTGCAGCAAGCAGGGGCATAGTCAGGGAAATCATCACCATCGGCTAGATCTTTGACTGGAGTTTGACTTTCAGGTCTTGATTTTTATTTATTTATTTATTTTTTAGCTCAATAATTAAGGGTTAGGGGTTAGGAGATATGGTTAGGGTTAGGATAAGGGGTTAGGAATAGGGGTAACGATCAGGGGATAGGGGTTAGGGTTAGGAGTTAATGTTAGGGGTTAGGATTAGGGGTTAGGGTTTAGGGTTAAGGTTGTGACAAGTTACAAAGTTCAGGGTTAGGAACATGGTTAGAGTTCATACCATTTCTCTTGTGCGATGCAGGTGGATTTATTCTATTTTGCAAGAATGACGTCATAAGAAATGGTACAAGTGCTAACAAGTCTCAAGCCCTAATCTGCACCTTCATCATCCTTCATCATTTTTACACGAAATGACTAATGCAGGGCTTTTTAAAACCATTTTGGAACAAACACACCAGTGTTTCGCTTCATTCATTCATTCACTCATTCATTCAATCCATTCATTCAATCACTCATTCATCTTAATGATCTGGAGTCTATTCCATGAAAATTTAAAATTGCAAAAGTGGGAATACACCCTTAATGGGACGCCAGTCCATCGTCAAGCATCATGCACACACTCTTTAACATCTATATGAAATTTAGAGTAGCCAAATCCACAAGTATGTTTTTTGGGAGGTAGAGGAAACTGGAGAACCCAGATGAAACCCACACAGACTTGGGGAGAAACAACACTCCCGTCATCTCGACCATTTGGTGTAAGGTGGTCAGGAGAGCTGTCTTAAGTCAGACTTTTTTTTTTCAGTCTTGACGTTCTGATCAAATCTAAGTTGTTTAATGATATCTTGTCTCATGCACAGAGATACTCTGCGAGGTCTTCGCAAAACCACAGATATTCACTTCCATCGTTTGGTGTAAAGTCGGCATACAGTAACCCGAGCTCACGATCAATTCAATAATCGATCACGATCAATTCAATTCAATAAATGATCACGATCAATAATTATTCTCTTTGAGATGTAAACACACATCCTACTGGTCACTAGAACACAAACTCGTACACCAGGACCTATTTGATGATCTGGACTTTTTACATCCTTTGAAAGTTCCCTTCTTACTCAGTCCAAGGTGATTTTCTAAAGGAGAAGCTGCACTTGATGGAAAGACACTGTGCAGCTCGATTGCTCTGCACTGACAAGGGCATCAGCAGGTAAATCCAGGCAGGAGGGCTTCTGGAAAGTTCTGCATGAACTGTGTATACCTTGTTTAAAAAAAAAAAAAAAAAAAAAAAAAAACAAAAAAGCTGTTAAGGTGTATAGCATTACCCTGAAACTGAAGACTGGCCACCTCTAAGGTTTTTGTAATTACTGCTGAGAAACACAATCCACAGCTGTCAAATACGGTTAGGACGCCTTCCAAAAACAGTGTGTTTTTTTCCCACTATGTTGATGTCTGCATTTTAGTATAGAATAAAACTGGACCCGTGTATCATGCCTGCTTTTGTTTTTCCAATATGGAACCAAAAATTAAAAAGAAAAAAAAAAGAAAAGAAAAAGAAAAAATATTAGATGTTATTTTAATATTCGTTTCCAAACCCGAAACGAAAAATAAATAAATAAATAAATAAAATACGGATCACTGCCCATTTTTTCGATTTCTGATTTTCTGCTCAAATCGAAAAGTAAAAGATGGATAACAAGCGTTCATATTCTATTTGTTTTTTTTGTTTTTGTTTTTTCTGGACACAAGTGGCGTGACCCGGAAGTGACAGTACAGGCATCAGACGGTAAAACAAACCACGTAATATTAGCATGAGACAAAAGATTAGCCAGTTTTTACATCTTGGCTGGACTGGACGGTTATGCCGATACAGTGAGAGAACTTTTTGATAATTGGAAAACACATTCCGAGATTCCGATCGTTCTCTGCAGCAGCGAGGTGTCTCTACATGCTCAGAAATATGCGTTCGAAAGGTCTGTATTCAGCACTAGCTCAGGAGGAAGAGACACAGAGCTGGAAATGGCAATTATGACAATAATAATTATATTAATAATGATAATAATAGTTAAGGTAAGTTTCCTATGAAACAAACTAAATGGAATACGAGCGTTGTTATCGTTAGCATTTTTTAAAATACATTTTTTTTTTATTTGAGCACAAAATCTGAAAACAAGCCGTCATAAATTTTTCCGTTTTGGTTTTGAAAGAACAAGTTTTCCTGTTTTTTTTTTTTTTATATTTGGTTTCGTACTGAGAAAGGAATACACAGATAGACGGATTAAACTCCTCGATATACTGTAGATGGTTTACCTCGATCCAATCCCCGTCATATACTGTACCTTTATATGAAAGCCCAGGATCTGTCGCACCTAATGCCAGCAGAACCGTCTCAATTCAGGAAGGGATAACCGTAAACTATTCTGACAAATCTGTTAGTAACACAGTAAAAAAAAAAAAAAAAAAAAAAAAAAAAAAAAGACAGAGAGAGAGAGAGCTAGTGGCAGCTGCCGAGCCCCTTCAAAGAGACAGTCCATCCCCAAAACCTGCCTCGCTGCTGGAGCTTATCCACGCTGTCCAGACTCACAATCAGCAAAGCAGACTTGGCTGGAGCCCATGAGAAACTTATATTAGTCGTGATTAATGACCGCAAACTTCTACAGTTCCATTAACAGAGCAGTCAAGGGCACTGAACTGCTGGCATCAAAGGCTGATTGTGGAGCATTTAGTAACAGCCACTGTGCATTTTTTCATCACCCATTTATCGTGAATTCTAAAGTCAGACACAAACAGAGGTGTGCGATTTGTAAAACCTGGCTAATCGGGTGAAATTCTGGGTCTGTGTAATGGTATCTCCTGGATCTGTCACATCCGACAAAGGAGGGAAAAAAAGTAACAGCTTGTCAATCATATTTCCTGTCAATTCAGGAAGGCTCTGAAGTTAGGAGCGTGTTATTTTGTGTACGTTTAAACGTTATTGCTGACCTCCTTGAAGTGTGACGTAGAAAAACAAAAAACAAAACAAAACGCACAGTATCTACAAGAGTAAAATTTCCGCTTGTCACAAGTAGTGCATTTGTGTTGAAAAACAGTTGACGAGTATAGCTTGTGCAGGCTCGTTTCGGATGAGTGAGCCGCCCGCTAGCTAGCTTTCCCCAGTCACGCCGCACAATCAGGGCGGGTGAAGGCTAGCATGTGTTTCCCCCGGAGACGCTTTTAGCCAGCCATCGCCTCTTTTGAACCTGAACTTTAGTGACCTCGTTCGCTTAGGGTTCATTTCCTACTGTAAGCCACGTGTAAATTCCCAGTATTTGCGAAGTCCTCCACCGCTGTTATTCGTCAGCGTGTGTTGATTCTTAAACCCTTGCTTTGTTCATTGATTATCACCTTTGGATTGCCCTACTGAGTACCTGCGAAACTGATGTGCTTGATTGCACTGCGTTGTTATCCTTTCAAAAATTCACCTATATGAATTCCAACACTCCGTCTGACCCTGCTTACAAATGGTTTTAAAGTGCATCCTGGGTGATCGGATAGCAAGTGGACAGTGCTGAACACAAGTTAAATGACCACCAAGACGCACTCAGGACAACCAATTCCCTAGGTGGCCAAGGACTCATCTTTCGTAGAGTAAACACTAACGCATCCCTGACAAAGACGTAACGGGAAAGTACATCATCAGTGCTGGACGTGGTATTTGTTTTACAGACAGCGTGCCAATGCTCTAAAAAACATACACTTGAGTTCTGGAAACATTTTTGTTCACTTAGCTAGCCAGTGCTAAACAAGTAACTCTGTGCGGGACGATCTAACCTTCTAGTGGAAGTGACGTAGGCGGTAATGAAATCTGAACACCTTGGAGTGGCCACCTTGGACAGACAGACAGGTCTAAACGGCGATGTGTCTCGGCTGTACGCTTGTCGCCCAAGACACACTGTAAAACCGAGTGTAAACAGGGCCTCTGAATGTCTTACTAGAGTTTCTCATTGGTTCTTTCCTATGACACAGTATCATGACAGAAGTATTAGCTTTAGTCCTGCTAAAAAGCCATAGTTTACTACTGTATGTATCATAATTGACCAATTTAAAATACAGAAAGCTCAATTTGTGCTGGTTGTTGACATTATTTCTTAACCAGCGTTATTTTGCATTTTCTCTCTGGATGACACTAATTGGCTGAATCGTTCTTTTCAGGACTTTTCAGGAACATACTGTACTATCCAAGAACTCGTCTCATGCCAGCAGGCGATGTACGTCAATGTGCCCAATCGGTCCCTGCTCGGACCCTGAATGCATACTGTACGTCGGCTTGTAAAAGACTAAAGGGAAAGCCCAAGTCTCCAGACAGTCTGACCTTGGCCTAAACAGTTTGGTTTTCCAGTTTGATCTAGACAATGACTAGCTTTCAAGATCTGATTTTCATTTAGAGTGCCAGCAATACCAAGAAGGGCACATATAATATGCAGAACGCACTGCTGCCCCTGAACTGCTGACTGTTCTGACAGAAAGGCCATTCGAAAACTCATTACATTTCTCATCATCGCAATCGAGGGTTCAAGAGGTCAGTCGTTTCAAGGTGGAAGTAATCTATAATCCCGCCTATCCGTTTCGAGGATCGACACTGTCGCTTGGTCGCGACTGCCGAAGTTCGTCCGCGTTCGGTTCTGTCTGAGAGAAGGAGCGCCTGGTATCGAGAATTATTCATAGTCCAAATGGGTTGGGATATTTTTGGTTTTTGCTGGATGAATTATTTACTTTCCTCTCCGAGCTACAGTTCAGAAGAAGAAGAAAAAATAGGGTGAGGATATTCCTCCTGTACTTGGCAGCTCGGGTTCGCAATCCTTGGTGGTCAAACTATTTCCTCAAGCAATTTATTCAATAAATAATTGAAAAGATATAATCCGCACAACACCGTGCCGCTGTTTGAACATATTTTACCCGTTATTTTATCCCTAATTTATGTTTTTGGGTTTGTTGGTTTTTTTTTTTTTTTTTACTTTTTCAAGTCACTGCTTGGATGCTACAGTATGCATCTCCTGGTCTGTTCAGGTGGACTATCTTATCCAAAAAAAGAACTGGTCATGTTCTAAAAAATTCAATGCAGTGTCTTTACGCTACACCAGAGACAGTCAGATGACTCAGTAACAGTACTGTTCGTTTGTCGTCAACCCGGTCCCATCTACGGAACGCTGCTTTTAAAATAGCAACAGAGACGGAGATGGATCATTGACAGTCCAGACGTTCTTGGTGTGAAGGTTGTGCCTTCGCTACGGTCCTGAGGGAATCCACAATCCCTGTCAAACATACAGGCAGACTTTTCTCTTCAAAATGACATCCCAATAGAATCCCTGTTTTTGTTTTTCTTTCTTTCTTTCTTTCTCCATCTTTTTACGCCATATGGTACGCTCTCTTTGAGGTTCGCACTTAGGTTAGAGGTGCGAGTTCTCCGAGGAAATGATGACTCATCTTTCAGAATGAAGGACTCGGGCAATAAAGGATTGAGTTAAGTGAGTTCTTTTTTTTTTTTTTTCCCCTTTTTGGAGTCTGTATCTCGAGTCATCTCAGTACACAAGATTTATTTATTCATATTGATTCATTTATTACGATTTATACTCAACTTACCTGCTTTCACGTTTGCTGACTCTCCAATCAAAACTTGGCAGACTCAACCACTCCCTAAACTCATCTTCTAATCAACGCACAACTCATTCAGTTGCACACAGCTGTAACTTTAAACCATGAACCTGTAATTCGCTAAACTTTTTAGAGGGACTTGTTTCGACACAGACTGCTGCTTGTAAAAATGAGATGCGAATCTAATATTTAAAAATCAAACGTTTCAAGTGAAACAATGCATTTTACAATTTTCACAAGGTCCCCTTATACACAAAACCTAAAGGATATGCAGACGCATTTCTGATTTCAAATTTTCCAAGCCGTTTTAAGTCTCCTTGGTTCTTGCTGTGTTTCCTCCCAACACAAAACATGCAAAACAGAAAAGCTGTTCGATACAAAAGTGTCATGCAATTCTGTCGCCTGTCCATTTGTGTAATTTGTACTTTGATTTTACAATGTGTGTGTTTACTGTAATTACTGTAATAGTTTCTTGACCAAAGACAATCTACTGTTCGTGTTCTTCTACTGACCATTTGTTGAGTCCTAAAGTCCAAAATAATCCTCCTTAAGATATCCGTTAACCGCAAATAATCTGGAGCCGGAAATAAATCATTGTATTGCAACTGACGAACTCTGCATTGGATGAACCACTTGGCGTGATCAGGGAACACTGGAGATGATTCCTGGAGCCCTGATTGAAAATGGGAATCAATTATCCAGGATAATTTCACAATTCCTACTTGGGTTGTGATAGAGACCCGAGAAAGGCTGTACTCACTGTAGTCGCTGTTTTCGTCTTTGCTGCCATCAATGGTCCCATCCGGCTGCATCTGCAGGTAGAAGCCCTGCTGGCTGAACAGCCGGGTCACAATCCCTTTCAGCTGCGGCTCTGGGGAGAGACAAATAAAAGAGACGCACCGCAGCACAAGCCCGCGTTTAACGTCAGACTCCACCCCTGAATGCATCGCATCAACGCTTTACATCTATGTGAAAGGGAGAGTTTGGAGTGTGGGGGCTTACTTTCCATGACAGTACGGTATATTCTGTGAGTATCCCCTTATCAGGGTCTTGTATGTCATTCATTACGGATATTAGGAAAACACCTGCTGCAGTGACTGGTGTTTCCTGATGGAGATGACTGGGAGGTGTGTTTAAAATGCTTGAGCTGGGAAGTGGGATTGTGGGGAGTGAAAGGTACCATGGGAGTGACTTGGAAGGCATGAGGAGGAGTCCTACAGCCTTAAAGGATGGTCAAGATAAAGAAGAAATTCTGAGGAGGGAGGAAAGAAAAAAGACAAAAAAAAAAGAAAAAGCTCAGCCATTCATCACCGACTCCATCCATCCGGTGGAGACGGAGACGTGTCAGACGGGTGGAAATGGCTATCAGTCACTTCAATGAGCCCATCAGGAGTGGCAATGAAACCACAGTTCCATAAATAAAAGGCACCTCAGAGGAAATGACCCTAAACTGAGGACAAAGTGACATGTCTTTAGGGTGTGTGTGTGTGTGTGATTTGGTTTTGTGCCATGTTTCAGTATGTGTGCACTGTGCGTCATGTCTAATGTTTAATATAGCCCCATTACATAAACAGACACTTGTATTTGGGTACAACATAGTGACAGACGGTGTTATGATTATGAAATGGCGAATGATCACCTCCACTACTCAAGTCACCAAAAAAAAACATGACAACATTAGCACACGGCACATTCCCCACTGGGAAGCCCTCACGGCGATATGTTTTTTTTTTTTTTTTTTTTTTTAAACAAAACGACGTTGCAGAAATGCAGGACAGAACATACTAGAACCCGGGCAAAGAAGAACCAGATAAACAAACCAAAAAAAAGAAAAAAAAAGAAAAAAAAAAGACGAAAACGAAGTGGTACACAGAATAGATGAAGGGAACGGTGGAACAGTCGGCTTCGTTAAAAAAACAAACAAAAAAAACAAAAAAAGTGGAGGGAGGGACGAGGGAACGGTTCCGTAGAGCTGGAGAAGGAGACATGGACGAAGTGACCAGACAAACAAGGAGCAAGAAACTGAGAGACAGACAGGGACAGAGACGAGAGGGGGGGGGGGGGGACTCGAACAAACAAGAGGCGGCTGCTGTTATAATACAAGCTCTAGCCCCCTCCCTCCCCATCGCACAAAATAAATAAATAAATAAAAAAGGATCGACATCGACATGAGCTCGAAATGGAGTGGTGACTAGAAAGACAAAGCACACTGATGGAGGCTGAGGTACTGACCTAGCCTGATGCCCTTACGGGACACCTGTGGAGGTTTCGAGGGCGCATCTTACAAGGAGAAGGAAAAACAACATTGCATTTTTTTAAGCACAGATTCTCCAGCAACAGCTGTTTCTTTCTTTCTTTTTTTTTTTTAAATGCAACCTGTAATGTGTTGAGTTTTTGGGTAGGTGGAGATAGATATGATATATGACTCTCTCTCTCTCTCTCTCTCTCTCTCTCTCTCTCTCTCTGAACAGCATTTGGTACATAATACAGTAAGATGCAAGTGCTATGTGAGGGAGGTGAAGAAAAGCTGTACATTTCTTCCCCCCCCTTCCCACCGCCCCACCTTTACACGCATCGTGACGTTTTTTTTTTTCTTTTTTTCTTTTTTCTCCTGTGCAATGAAAAAAAAAAAGGACGATGGCGTGGCTCGGTGGGCAGCGAGACCATGCTCATCAATGCAACTGATCGCAAAATCCCTCCCCACACTGCAGTAGGGTTCTCTCTCTCTCTCTCTCTCTCTCTCTCTCTCTCTCTGTGATAAACATTTACCATTAAATCGTTTCATCTATGGGAACCTTGGTGCACTGCAGTGCCACTCTTGCCTGGCTGTTTTTTTTTTTTTTTTTGAAATAGCACTGTTGCACTATTTTAAAACAGCATCTGTGCAAACTTTATGCTGTGGCTTTGCATGGGAATTACAAAGAGCACAAAAGAGGGCAGGCGATGCATGCACAGCTGCCCCAGAGCTCCAGCAAAAAAAAAGAAAAATAAATAAATAAAAAAACAGGATCTATAGCATCAAGACAAAACATACAATGCATTATTGCATTTTTTTTTTGTTGAAATATCGCATCCATACTGCACATCAATCTATGATCTAAAATATATATATATATATATTTTTTTTTTTTCATTATTGGCAATAATGATTCAGTAACAATACGTGCATTATTAGACCACGTGATCATTTAACTGTTAGAGCATCAAAGACAGAAATCTATGCATGATAGTTGCATCAGATACACATACACATTAAACATGCATTTGATCAGTTCTGCATCAGTAAAGCATATAATATAGCCTAAGGCTGTTGCTTTTTTTTTTTTTTCCTCTCTCTCTCTTGTGGATAACGCATTGGTAATACGCAACACGTGAGTTCTAGAACAGGTGGGTTCAATTAGTTTTTTGCTTCTTCTTTCACATGGTGAATGAAAGAAATAACACAGAGGACCGACCTGGTCGCCGGCGCACGGGTCTTTTCTTGCCGCTGCAGCAGCGCACTTTACCAAAGACGCCGAGGAAATGGCGCTCGCACAGGGAGCGCGGGTCTTTGCTGGGGCTTGCGCGCCGCTTGGACGCTGAAACCCGGTCGCTGTTGGACTCGCGCGCCTGGCGCTTCTGGCGGATCAGGGAGCTCGCGATCGCGGCCATTGTCTCTCTCTCTTTTTTTTCTCTCTCTCTCCCCCTCTCTCACTCTCTCTCTCTCTCTGTCTTTCTCTGTCACCCACCTTTTCTCGCTCCTCTACCCTCTCCTCTCCTCTCCTCTCCTCCGAGTCGGTACGGGATGCAGCTGTGCACTTGATAAAGGTGCAAAAAGAAAAAGAAAATCGCTGCTGCCGTCGGTGCTAACCAGATGTCATCGTTTGTTTGTTTGTTATTATTATTATTATTATTATTATTATTATTACTTTTAGGTTAAAATGTTAAACAGCTACACTTGCATGCTCCAGTCTCATGCAATGTGCATGTGCAGTTTCCCCAGTTAAACATTTGCAAATGTTTTCCTGGATATGAAAAAAAGAAGAAGAAAAAAAAAAAAAAAACAACAACCAAAAAAAAAAGAAAGAAAAAAAGAAAAGCAATGCTGTAAAGATTTTAAAGTGAGAAAGAGAGAAGGCATGCACGCGCCAGGTGCAGGTGATCCAGGTGGATACCCTAAGCTCAAAATATAACCCCCTCTCAAAAAAAAACAAAAAAAAAAAAACGTGTTTCTACATCCTCCAAAAAGCTCAGGATCAGATGAACGAAGCGTCACCGGGTTTATCTGGTGGTCCCAAGGTGGTTACAAGTGATGGAGATGAAACATCCTCGCCTATCCTCGGGCAAAAATATTTCTGAAGGCAAGCAAAGTGCACACGCAGATGGAGCTGGTGTAAGTGTGGTCTCCTGCACAGTAACAGTGGAGATGTGAAGGTTTTCACTGAGCCTGCGCTCTCTCTCTCTCTCTCTCTCTCTCTCTCTCTCTCTCTCTCTCTCCTTCCCAGACAGACAGGCGGTTGTGCGACGCTCCTCACTCTCCCTTACGCAACCATACGTGATCGAGATTTGGATGAGGGGGCCGACAGAGGAAGAGGGAGGATGGAGAGAAAGAGAGAGACATGAAAAGAGGCAGATATGCATAAGGAGAGAAGGAAAGAGGGAGAGAGAGGGACACGGAGACGCTGAAGGGGATGTACAGAAGTGTCTCATGAATTACCCTCAAGTCTAATCCATGACTGACATAAGAGAGGCTAAAACAGCAGAAATTCCTCATGCAACAAAAATGCATGCAATCTTCAAACTGACATGGTCTATGAGAGAGAGAGAGAGAGAGAGAGAGA
>JAOVYU010000029.1:1894417-1904839 GCA_025674565.1 Synodontis membranacea
AGCTAATAGTACTGTAAGAGGTTGGATCTCTCTCACGACAGTTCTAAAAGAGTCCTCGAGTCTTTCTTTCTACAACAGCGCAACAAAATCGCTGACTTCACCGGTTTCCAACCTCCTCCACGACTTTTATTATACCAAACACGTTGCTCTCATACTCATGTCTGATTTTATAGCCAAGCGCCATTTCTGTTGCTTACCGACCTGGGATTAAAATTCACCTTCGTCCCTTTCAAGAGTAATAAACCCGTCCAATCAACCCGCGGCAGCTGTCGAGGGCCACGTCCCGAACTACGCTCTTGATCTGTGAAACGGTGCGTGCCGTAGATGAGATGCGGTTTCGACGAACGGTCTGTGATTTTGAGACGCAGCCTTTAGTCATGACGGTAAATCACAGCCTCACGTCTGACGCCAACCCAGAGGTCCCGCCGTCGCTGGGTTTTAACTCACAAGCAAATAAATAGCTTTGGATCTGGTTTTACTGTATAACCTCTTCACATTGCTGTAGGTGAATGACTGTGGCTTGAAATGTTTCCCAAAAATATATATACATATATATATATATATACAGTATACTATCAGACATTTGGACTGTTTCTACAGAAGGCGAGAGCGAGGAATCAACATGTGGAAATAATCTGAATTAATCCCCTGCAACATCAGATTAGGAGAAAGTGGGTTTTCTGGCATCAGGGGCAAATGAATTCAAAAAGGGTGCCAGATTTTAGAATAAAAATAAGACTAGAGATAGAAGAGAAGAATGAAAGGACAGAGTGATGCATTGTCTCTGGTGTACAGTGTATGCAAGAATGCAAATCGAAATTAATGTTAAATATTCATATTTTGGTCTTGCGCATGCAAATGATGTTAATTCACACACACACACACACACACACACACACACACCTCGCGCATCACTTACTGATCTGTGCACTTAGATTTAAAGCTGTGTTTTATATATATATGTATGTATGTAGTAAATCTGTTGTGATTACCGAGCATGGAGAAGATGAAGTCCTTGGCCGTGTGGATCTCCAGAGCGCGCTGGTCATCGTATTCGCGCTGATCGTGTTTGCTGAATTCCTGGATCAGTCGGTTCAGTTCATCCATCCTGCTCCCGGACCTGAAGTCCAGCTCCGGCGCGCAGACCAGGCGGCTGTTGATGGTGTTGTTGGCCGCAGTGGTGGGGCTGCTGCTGCTGCTCGCTGATCCGCTCCGGCTGCTCAGAACAGGAGCCGCCATCTTCACCATAGAAACAGCAGGCCGCCGCTCCGCCGCCTCCTCTTCATTCACCGAGCGCGCCGATCCGCGCCCTGCCCCTACCCGGAGCGCACTGCGCATGCGCAACAGCACAACCGCCCGCTGACATCACAGGAATAACGCTTCATGACGACAGCAGCGGTCGCAGCACCAAACCGGGCTTTCACACGTGTTATTATTATTATTATTATTATTATTATTATTATTATTATTATTATTGTTGTTGTTGTTATTATTATTATTATTATTATTATTATTATTATTACTATTATTATTATTTTACATTTCTGAGAAACGATCAGATTTATAGACTGTTCTATAGTTTCTCATTTGCAGACTGAGAACAGTGCAGTGACTACCATCTTTAATCTATCATCTTATTTAGACTTTAGGGTTACTACAGAGTGTCATGGAAAAATAATTATCAATGATGATAATAATAATTGGCAATGAAATAATTAAAGTCACTTTTAAAACTGTGATGTAAAACTGAAAATGTAATTTTCATTGTTCTTTCTGACATTGATTTTTCAAAAAAAAACAAAAAAAAAAACAGACCTTTTATTAACACAGTGACCCAGAAGGGCAAAGTACAAAAAAAATAAAAAATAAAAAATAAGGAAGTCAACTTTAAATAATAAATGTCAAGTTTAAAAAAAAATTTCAACTTTAAATAAAAAGTGAAAACTTTAAATAAAAAATGTCAACTTTAAATAAAAGAAGTCAACTTTAAAAAAATTTCAACTTTAAATAAAAAATGTCAACTTTAAAAATAAGGAAGTCAACTTTAAATAAAAAAAGTCAACTTTAAATAAAAAAAGTCAACTTCAAATAAAAAAAGTCAACTTTAAATAAAAGAAGTCAGCTTTAAATAAAAAATGTCAACTTTAAATAAAAAATGAAAACTTTAAAAATAAGGAACTCAACTTTAAATAAAAAATGTCAACTGTAAATAAAAAAGTCAGCTTTAAATAAAAGAAGTCAACTTTAAAAATAACAAAGTCGACATTAAATAAAAAGCTTGCAACTTTGACCAGAAATAGAGCTTTTTTTGTTGGCAGATTTTATTTAAAATTGACTTCCTTGTTTTTAAAGCTGACATTTTTTAGTTAAAGATGTCATTTTTTATTTAAAGTTGACTTCTTCTTTTTTTTTAGTACTTTTGCCCGTCTTGGCCACCATATATTAACTTTATAAAGCATTTACTTTGGGGTTCATACAGATTCCTGATATTACTAATGTCATTATGGGACTACACAAATTCAGCCCGTTTTTGAAATTTTTTCATGGCTTGACAAATTTCCAGCATAAGGCCCAAAATATGAACTCAGGGAATGATTAACATGCCTTGCAGTGTGACATAATCAAAGAAGAGTGATGGGACGCCCCACTACACCCAGATGAAAAGTCTGAATTCTTTGTATTTTCTCATCTTGTTTACGACTCCCAGTCCTCGATTTTCCTTCTGTGGCCATGGTTGATCCTCCTCAGGGGTCGGGGTCAAACTTGTAGTGTTGACAGAATCCCGAGCAAAACACAGCAAGACTTTATGACACTATGATTTCCCAGTCTTTGTGAAAGAAAAAATATCATGTAGTCTGATCCTTTTTTCTTTTTGGCCATTTCTATATTTATAAATGTAATGTTTTGAAAACAACATCAGTGTTTTGTTTGTTTTCATCAAAGATTTTGAAGTGTATTTGTCTTCTCTTAAACATTCCTTGAACCTTTTAGTCATTAATGCATGTGCTGTTTACAATGTGCTGTTTTTGTAGTTGATGCAATTGATTTCAAATAATAATAATAATAATTATTATTATTATCATTATTATTATTATTATTATTATTATTATAAACTATACTGTCACTATGGAAACAATAATGCATCAGAAATAAAATTTTAATGAATCAACAACTTCTGAATAATCAGAATTGAGAAATAAAAAGCACTGTAGTATGAATGTAAAAATGTAACTCTGGGAAATTGGATTTTTTTTTTTAATTTTTTTATTTATTCATTTTTATTTATTCATTGTGGTTATAAGATATTGATTAGTTGGTTTGGTTTGTCACTTTAAACTTTTTGTTAAAGAATGTCCTGAAATATCTGTGGAAGTAATAAATGGGAAAGAATCTTTCAGGACCAAGGTTACTAAAAAAAAAAAAAAAAACTGTGTGGTAACAGTAAAAAACTCATGAATAAAACTGTGTTTGCTGTTCTCGAGGCTCTGAAAGCACTCGTTGCCTTGGATACAGCAGGTCAGCTTTTAGGATGGAAGGTGTTTGACCATGCAGCTCGTCCTGGAGGAGCTTTCTTCGCATTCAGAATGGAAGCGTCTCATTGCTCTTCATACCGCACATATTGCATTACCTGACTACGAACCCGGCCCTCCATCCTCGAGAGGAAAGGCATTGATTTTTCCACACTGTAGTTACCTCATAATGTCAGCCAGTTCCTTCCTCAATTAAATTATCATTGCTCTGTCTCATCTCATGGCTCATCTAACCTTTATTTTTCCTTCTCTCCATCTCTCACATTCTTCCCACATTCACTCCCTTCTTCTGGATTTCAGGTGAGATGTTGCTTACAGTCATGACCTGACCTGGAGGACGCTAGTCAAGATATCAGTGATGTTTTGGCATGAATTGAGCCAGGGTAAATCAGGTAGATTCTTTCCGTTTTTTGGAATGACAATACAACCTCATCCTTATCCTTATTCTTATCCTTAAATCATTGGTTTGTAATGGGTTGTTGATTCATTCCTGAGATAAATTATTACTGTTATTGTTAGCATAAAGTGCAGCTAAGCCAAATTTCCCAGAAGTCCACTGTGCAACTGATATATCACGGCTTTTCACTTATATATTTAGTTTTGATTTTGTGTTCATGCCTGTTGTCTTTCTATACATGTATATAAAGCACAAGGACACATCACAAAAGCAATCAGTACCAATAAACAACACACGCCTAAAAATGACAACTTGGGTAGAAGAAAAAAATAAATAAAAGTAGATTCAGCTGGATGAAGACATCTTTATTTTCTGTGTTGGGAAAGACTTAATGCCATGAGACAATAAAGCAATCTTTTATATAAGAATTTATTCTTTATTTGTATATAGTTCTGTTTAGATAAACAATGGCATGACTTTTACACTTTTTTAATCATGGTTTAGCAGAAAATCAGTGTTGAGGTACACACGTGTAGTGAGACGTTAATACAGAGACTTTAAGCATTTTTCCCACATAAATATTAACGTATTAACGTAACTTTTGAAGTCATTGATTTGCCAAATAGCCCTAAAGCAAAACATATGTCAGTCAGTCTTGTATTTGGTGTCTTCAATTTGCTTCTTGGAGCCACTCATCCATCTCATCCAAAATCTTTTTTTATATATAGCCTATATTTTGTTCTCCTCCCAATTCCTTCCCACCTGCCAGCTTTCCTATCACAGGACAGCTAGGACGGGTTTGGGTTAACGCGTGCTTCCTCCAGGATGTGCAACTAGCCGCCTGCATCTTTTTGCTGCATCACAGAGCAACATAAAATACTCCAAAGAAAGTGCTATCAACCCTCTTCTGCATACAAGAGCTCACAGACCCCCGTGATTGGCCAGTGCCACTGTGATTGACAGGACAGAGAGAGAGAGAGAGAGTGAGAGTATGCTCCTCCCACCAGGTGACCACAGGCCATCTTTGCTCTCTTGGATCCCGGGCCATTTGGCCATGGCACGGTCAGGATTCGCACTCACGATCTCAAACCACATTCAGTTCCTCGGTGATGTCACCAGATGATGCATAGCAATAAATACACGTTATATCACAGAATATTGTTTTGTCTGAATCAGTTAAATGAATTGAATCAGTAAACAAATCCTTGAATCATGAATGCTATTGAAATCATAGCTTAACACTTCACAGAAAGTTTAATTCTCTGGTCTCTAAGACTCATCTCGGCTCTTCATCACACGTCGCCAACGTTTCCAACGTTCTGTCCTGCTCTTTTGATGGGTCTAGCAGTAACACGGTGTGTGTTGGCTCCAGCAGGACCTTGGAGGAAAAAATCAAGGGGTCTTCTGGCCAGCCAAGCTAAGGAGATCGAGAACAACGTACAATTGTTAAGGTATGAAAAATGTCCTTGAAGAATCTAACCAATCGTAGGAAGATTGGAAAACTAGGTATTTTTGTTGTTTATTTCCTGTTTGTTATGTACAGTAAGTGAGCACGCATGTATATCCATCACTCGTGCTCCAATTGTAATCCATCAATTCAAGACATATACTACTGTACTGGCATCTGATTTTAAACATATAAGTAAAAATAAATAAATAAATAAAATCTACAGAGACTAACAGTCCGATTAGGATGCCTTCCGACCTTTTTGCAGAGTCTACCGTGTGTACAGATAAATGGTAGTAAATACACACATGTGCCAAAACAGGAATTTATACTGTAATGGAAATGTGGTGGACATAAAGGTTTGAAAATCAAAGCAGATATACTCACCAATGCATTAGGCAGTGGTTCTTTAATATTTATGGACTTCCGGAGACAGAGGCTACAGCGCAGTGTTATCAAGCCCAGAATCACAGCCATGATGAGGGTTAATGCCGCCGCAATGCCCACAGCGAGTGGTGTGAACTCCAGTTCTGGAGGAAATAAGCAAAGTGTTCAGTTCACCCCGGGATTGGATCACGTTTTATCCTAACCACAATACTGTGGACTTTCTTGTTTCTTTGGGCTGTTTACACTTATCCAAATGTGTCTTGGGTGAACGGATCACAAGAGAACAGCGCTCAACGCAAGTGTAAACGACCACCAAGACGCATTCAAGACACATTCACGCAAACCACTCGCACAGGCGGTCCGGGATGCATTTAACCACATAACTGACGCGTCCTGATTTATCCCTGACGAGGACATAACAGGAAAAATGCATCATCAGTGAAGGACATGCTAGTTGGTGCGCAAACGCTTGAAAAAAAAAATTAGAGAGGAGCAAATGACTTTGTACATGTGTATTAGTACTTGAAACGTTTTGTTTCGCATCTGGCATTATCATCGCTATAGGTAAAGTTATCCATACAAAAGGAAAGTGAGAACAGGTCCTAACATGTTGCGTGGATGTTCCGCAACATGAGCTGAAACCATAAAGAGTTAAAAGGTCCGATGTGCCATAAAATATTTAATTGTTGGCAAATCTCTGCGGTATATTGAAGACATTGTTGAATTCTTGATTTTGACTATTCAGCAACTGTGGTTTATTACTGAAGAATAAAATTAAACTCACCCTGGACGTGGAAGCAGTGGGTTTCTGTACTGTTGGTCTTGTTGGTGATGTCTAGTATGGCCTCTGCTTTCAGACAATATTTTCCTCCAGCCCTGGCATCTTGAACAAACTTTGGATCCCTTATGTCCTTACGAAAGACCTGGGAATATGACGGATGAGCAGAAGTGTGTTAGTATAACCAGAATCTGCAAACGGAGAAGCTAGTTTTTAGTTCCATTTTAGTATATTCAAACAGTACGATGTTGGGAAGCAAAGAGCGCTTCTTACATTCTGCTCATCCCCTTCCTTCCAAATTTGAAGGATTACGTTGATGTGATTTTGGAGCTCGCCGAAGTAAACTTCAATGCGGCCTTTTGTCGGATTCACGCTCATGTCCGGAGCCAGAACCACAGCTGAGGAACGAGAGAGACAAGAGGGTGAAAGGGTTAAACGGAGGACTTTTCTTTTTAGAAAATCCATAACACGGCACAACTGATGTGTGAGAAAGCAACCTTCTAGCTTTTATTTATGACTGCTTGACTAAGGAAGTAAAGGAAAAGAGACGGGCACTGCTGTTATAGGGATAGTGTGATGAAGCAGAGTTACTCTTACCACCCTGAAGCGGATGATCTTCCTATAATATCATACTTTTTATCCGTTTACAGTTATATGTAATGTTGTGGAATGTCCACAAAACACGTTTTCACTAAGATTAGTGCACGTTCCACCCATGGTAGACAATTTACTGGGTGGTTTCCTGCGTTGTGGATGGACTTATATTGTCCCAAGTAACAAATGGGCACGGTTTTTGGATAATAATTTATATATTTTTGGATAGAGACTTTAATAATGTTGCATCAATCATATACAGTCCTGCTTTAAAGTTTGTGAACCTTGGTCTACATATATTATATCCAATATTACATATCTGTCATTGGCAAAAGTATGTGAACCTTTCATTTAAGTACCTGGAGTGACCCCCTTTTGCAGCAATAACTGTAACTAAATGTTTCTGGTAACTGTTGATCAGTCCTGCACATCAGATTGGAGGAATTTTAGCCCATTCCTCCTTACAGAACAGCTTCAACTCTGGGATGTAGGTTGGATCATTTTCTTCAATTAATAAATGACCAAGTGAATTGTTTTTGTCTCGTTTATTTAACTGGGTTCTCTTTATCTACTTTGAGGACTTCTCATGATGTTTCAGGTCATATTTAAGCAGAAATGTAGACAATTCTAAAGGGTTCACAAACTTTCAAGCAGCACTGCATATCCTATAAAACGTTATAGACGTGACTTTGCCTTAGAGGCGAAGTATTTCCTGTTACAAAGCACTGACACTCTCTAAACTGTTAAATAAACAGGAAAACTTCCAAACACATTCTTTACATTTTCTCTTCGTGTGGAGCTCCGTTGTGTGAATGAGCTGTTACTATCGCAGCAAGAGCATTAGAACGAGCACATTAATATGAACCTGTCATTTGTTACTGAAACGTCTGAAACACCGTCTAACCCAGCGGTCCCCAGCCCTGTTCCTGGAGACCCAATTACCCAAATGCTTTAGCTCCGACCATAATGCTGCCCGTCTGACTGTTCCTGATCAACTAAAAGTGTTGTGTTAGATTCTGGCTGGAGATAAAAACCTGCAGGATGGTAGATCTCCAGGAACAGGGTCGGGCACCACTGCTCTAACCAATCAGAATCGAGACTTCAGCAGCTCTGTGGTATAATAATCATGCATTGTCAGTGTCATCGCTTTGTGTCTTATCTAAGGTGGCTGTATAATGCCTCACTGTCTCTGCGGTTGAAGGTCTTCGGGAGCTGAGTCCACAATGTTGAGTTGTCACACTGAGCTAGGACGCTGATGTTGTAATCGGAGTCCGAGCTCAGGGCGAGGCTCAGGTCACACTCAGTCCGGACGATCTCGGAGCAGGAGTATTCGTCCTGCCAGCTGTGGTTCTGCATGTATTCAAACTCACTGCGTAAGAAAACAGACAAAGTCACACACATCAGGAAGAACTCTTAAGAGGAAGCCTAGTAACGGCATGCTTAATGACACATGTGCAATGACAAATATGGGTCATCTTTCTTGAAATAACAAAGGAAGTAATTAAGAAGTGTATTTGATGGGTGGCACTCATGCATGCAGCAAGTCAAGTCAAGTCAAGTCAAGTGAGCTTTATTGTCATTTCAACTACATACATGTGGTACGGATGAAACAACGTTCCCCAGGACCACGGCGCTACATAAACGACTAACACGCAGAGTTACAAAAAGTGCACGTGTGCTACATACGGTAGAGACGTGTGACTGCACAAAGTGCACGTGTGCAGAACGTGTAAAACATCACAGGACGGTGCAATAAAGACACCTGGGCATTTGGTTAATAACGTGATAAGAGATCAAGCATTGCTCCAGATCAATGAATTTGCGTTATTCCTTTAAATAAATGCTTACAATGCTTTCGTATCCAGATTGTGAGTGAAATCTCTGTTTAAATAAAAATCACAATAGAACACACGTCTGCACGCTTCAAGCTGCAAGGCAGGTTTTCTTCCCCTCCCAGCTAAATTCCTTACAAATTGCTCATTCAGGTTTAGCAGCAATGGTGTACGAATTCTCAAAAGCGAAACACAAAACAACACAAACTATTCAATTGAGGATTTTCTTAGAGTGCACTGCTGCTAAACCCTGTTAAAGAGAACAGTAGGAATTATTAATTATTGTCTATTGATTTAAAAAAAAAAAAAAAAAACTCAGAGCACTTTTGCGATTTGTACAGTATAGCTCGGCCTATTCATACTTTTTCTTTTTTCTTTTAATTACTCGACCGATGTGTGTTTCTTATTATTTGTAGTACTTTATATAAAGAGTGGATTTATTAATGAGTCTAGATTATTTGTGAAATTTCATCGAATATTGTTCTGGATCTATGATTTAATTTCCATTAATTAATTAATTAATTATGGCTTCATTAATATGCTTTACAATTAAGTCATTTATTTAGGCGTTGTTTCATTTATTGATCTTTTACTTGTAAAACTCTTTGGACTCCATTTAAAAAAACACTAAATAAATACAGCTTATTAGTAGGAGTATTTTAAAAGAAATACTATATAAAATTTAACTATAAACTGTGAACATTGAAAAAAAAAATTTTTTTTGTCAAATAAATGCTACACATTTCTTCTTATATATTGATGTATTATTATTATTATTATTATTATTATTATTATTATTATTATTATAGTATTGATTTAGGTTACAATATTTTTGTTCTTGGAAAAAATCACAATTTGAATTTTTTTAAATACACAAATGCTCCTTGAACACATGCAATAGTTGCCATACTTTGTCACTTAAGATATTTAAATGTTTCTTAAAAGTTGAACAAACCTGGTTGTAAAAGTAATCAGTTTGCCTAACGACTTCTGAAATCTCACTAGTTAACTAGTTAATGCTTGGACTTTCTCACATAGCCAACGTCACACTTTGATCGAGTTGTTGGATGATAATGAATAAAAGCATAATGATTAGGGTGGTGAATACCTTTGTGACCTTTTTGAAAAATTTTAGTTCTAATTTTTGGTTCTAGAATATTAAACAGAGTTAGTCTTCAAAGTAATCACCACGATATTCTTCCAGAAGCATGCGGTAAACTTCCCATCCAAAGTTTAAAATCGTGTCTTTTATCACTTTTGTGATCTTGTGTTTTCATGAAAGAGGATGATGTTCTTTTGATTTCTTCTTCATTGATTTTTTTCTCTTAATTTGATCAGTTGATCAGTGTAACGTTGTGTGTTTGTCGGTTTCTTCAGGATGGAGCAGCTGGTAATAATAAAGGTGTAATGCTCCTGTAATGCAGGTGTGAAGCCGTTGAGTGATATTTCTCTCTGAA
>JAOVYU010000029.1:1914876-1925296 GCA_025674565.1 Synodontis membranacea
TTCTATAGTAAGGTACACTATAGTATTCAATATATAATGCACTATAGTAACATTTTATGGCACTGTATATCATAGTATACTGTAGTCCCATAATGATGTGTTTATTGTCTCTGTTTCAGTTCCCTGATAATCTGCCCTGCTCCGTGGGACTGCAGCCAGCTCCTACTGATGTGGGAAAGGTAAGCCCATCTTATTTTCAACTTCTTACTCTAGAACTTAGAGGAAAGTTCATTTTTGGATGCAGAAATCTCATGTGCTGTGTATACTGATATAACTTGCCTTAACTTTTTCTTTTTGAATTTAAACAGCACTGTGCTGTAGAGTTTGAGGTGAAGGTCTTCAGCGCTGAGAACCTGGATGCTAAAGTCCGCAAGAGGTCAGCCTGTAATATATCAGCAGTGGTATTTCCACTTTAATTGAATTTTTAAAATTCATTTGCATATTAAAAATTCTGCATGTGCAGGTGCATGCCAGTGAATGTTTTTTAATGCTACCTTAAATGTGTTAGGGATTCTTATGAAACTTCCACTTCATGAGTCTCGATCTAATGTTGATTTTCTTAATCTAGCTTGGCCAATGGTACTTTCACTACCTGTCAGTGCTATGTACTGTATATGTATGCATTAATTGAACAGAATAATATTTTATTATTAGTTACAGTACATTCATATAAAATGCGTAGTTGCTGAATGTTTCCTAGCTAAATTTTTAGCTAGCTCAGCCATTAGCTAGCATGAACTTAGTATTCATATTTCTCGGTTGCTTAGTAACAATATCCTCTAGAAAATGATTGTGTTGTGCTGTGATACTGGCTTACACACTTACCAGAAAATGAATGTTCATGGCAATATTTTTCTCACAGGAGTACAGTACGTCTGATGATCCGTAAGGTCCAGTACGCTCCGGAGAAATCCGGTCCAGCACCTTCAGTCTCGGTCACGCGTGACTTCCTCATGTCCGACAAACCTCTGCATGTGGAGGCGAGCCTGCAGAAGCAGGTGGGTTATCGAAAACAGGTACTTAAAATTGATGGAAGGAGTCTTTAGAATAACAATCAGAGGAAAAACTGTCATTTTAAGTTTCTGACCACAGAGTCTTCAGGACAAAAGAATCGAGGAACATCCCCTACTGCGAATGTGTAGGAATTAAAAAAGTAGAGGGTTTGGCCAGAGTACTGCTCAGACTGGTTTTTGGACTGGTCTTAGTGGTCATTGGACTACTACCCATAACCACATTTGATCACTTTTCTTGCAGACATATTATCACGGAGAGCCGATCAAGGTACGGGTCAACATCAACAATGAGTCCAACAAGAATGTAAAGAACATTATTCTTTCTGGTGAGCAAAGAGCTGAACACAATCAGTTAGAAGATCCTTACTTATTTTAGTGACTAAAGCAAAATGCCAGCAAAGCCGTGGACCGTAAAATAATTCGCTCCTGCCTCTGGTTGTGTGATTTGCAGTGGATCAAACTGCCAACGTAGTTCTTTACTCCAACGACAGCTACATGAAGTCTGTGGCCATTGAGGATTCCGGGTATGTGTCTGAACCAATCACAGATAGGCTGAAGGTTTGTGAAGCTTTAAAAATGGGCAGGATTCTTATATAACCTGTCTTGGTCCAGAGATACCTTGGGTTCAGGTGGCAAAATGGAGAAGGTGTATACACTGCTCCCCCTGCTGGCCAACAACAAGGAAAGGCGGGGAATCGCACTGGATGGAAAAATGAAGCATGAAGACACCAATCTGGCCTCGACTAGCCTGTAAGCTTTGTAGTTTAAGTAATCTTTACCTAACCAATTACAGATTGTACACATAAAACGTTTCTGTCCTCACTCACGGACCCCCTGCTTTTGGCACAGAATTAAAGAAGGAGTCCTGAAGGAGGTTTTGGGGATCCTGGTGTCCTACAGAATCATGGTAAAGCTCATCATTGGAGGGTCAGTGTTCTTCTATACTATAATCTCATACATGACATAAATACAGTGGGTTGCATAAGTATTCACCCCTTTGAACTATTTGGAAATTTTGCAGTGGTACAAGCTGCAACTGAAATGGACCTGCCTGGGATTTCATGGCATTAATGTCTACAGTTAACATTGAAGTTGGATGGAAAATCTCAAATGACATTTTTGGCAAATAAAAACATGCAAAAATGTGTAGTTGCATAAGTGTTCACCATCCTGTGAAACTTTAGCTCCGGCGAAACCATTAGTAAAGCATGATGCTGGTAGCACCACATTATGTATTTAAATTGAGATCATGTGACATGTATACGGTACACAATTAATTCCATGTGACATAACTGACTCCATTGAAAATAATTTTTAAAATGACTTTTGATAGTAACTGGGTGTGCCTGAGTTGAATACTTAAGCAATCAAACTTTTGGAAGGTTTTCCTTCTATTACAGTCTCATTGGCAGTTTTGTGCAGATCCGTGACAAATAATCCCAAATAATTCCATGGGGGATGAATACATATGCAAAACACAGTGTGTTCTAATTACATAATACTGCATGCATAGCTTACTGTTATTTCATCTTTATTTTTTTTCATAGGCTGATGGGATCCAGGTGAATATTGAAGCTGTAGTTTTAGAGCTACTTTTTGTTCATATACTGTATATAAGAAAGCATATAATGGGTCTGTTTTATTTTTTTATCCTCAGCGAGATTGGGTTGGAGTTGCCGTTCCAACTGATGCATCCGAAACCTGAAACAGGTATCCTTTATACCTTTCCTGAGCACGATTTCTTTATTAGAAACCCTAACCCTACGCAGTTCGATTCAAAGTTAAAAATGATTTCTTTGATGAAAATATTAAAACACTGAATATTTAGCTGAAATTGACCAGTTAAGTGAAGGTATGAGATACGGTGAAGGTCTGCAAGGAGACTTCGTTTAACATTTCTGGAAGGAGTCTCCAGTGTCAAGAGATTAACTTCAAGAGACAGAAAAAAATAGCTGCTGTAATGTAAGTGATAACAGGAACTAACTTGTTTTATGGACATAAAATTAAAATGTAACCTCAACCAGATAAAAAAAAGTATGACATTATGTAAATTATAAAAATTTTATAAGTGCGTTTAAGTGTTTTTTAATTGCTTGCATGCAGTATATGTGTGTGTATGTGCCAGTATAACACTGTGTATTCAATCAACTGATCGATTCTGTTTTCACTGTTGCTTCCTGAAGTGAGAGAAAGGTCAGTGTTAATCCTTTTCATAACAGATTACTGTTTTTCAAGAATATATTTATATACTTTGTCTGGAAAGAGTGAATCATTCCCGTGTTGTTTGTCCAAACGCTCCTCTGTATCTCTGCCGCATTGCACATCCTGTTGCATCATATACAGCGAGATGGACGACGACATGGTCTTTGAAGACTTCAAGCGCTCCTTCATGAAGGGCATGACGGAGGATGAAGAAGAAGGGAATATTTCTGCTGGGGAGCCTTGAGAAACCTTCGAGGAACCTATTTCTATCTGGACGTTATGGCCAGCCTTCTGGAGACGACAGAGAGAGGAGCGAGATCGAGAGCGCTCAGAAACGAGCATGTGAAATACACTGAGATTATGAGAATGAAGAGAAGTTCTTCCTGTAGCACAGTAGAGGAAAAAAAAAAAAAACCCGTTGGTTCTTGGTCTTTGAAGTATACTAGGTGAATGGTGTACGGTCATGTGCTTTTAGACCTTTTAATTAACATTTGTAGTATCCGCAGGAAAGCAGCTATAACAGATGCCATCGTGTAGGACTTATATTATTGTATCAGTAATTAAAGTTGTATTGTACCTATTTTGTCATTTTAAAACAGTTCTTTATTACAGTATCATATAATAAAGACAAGAGATCTCAGGATTTGGTTTTGTTTGTTAATTTTTATTATATTTTGTACAACCTGGTTTTTTTTTCCAAATTCAGGCTTTGATCACATCTTTGCGCACTGTATCATATTTCAAGATGAATCATTACCATTTTTACATGCCATACGTCTAAAAAAAATAAAATAAAAAAAAAGACATAATATACAGTAAATCAACTTAACAGTAATATACCTAAGATTATTTTATGTTACTAGTATACAGCAGTAAGAAGTATTATAGTTATGGTTATCATTGAAATGAACCTATTTGGTTTATGAGTATCATAGCGATCATATATTTAACCTGACCAATTTTTCATTTCTGTAAGAGCTTTACTGTGTCTTTCATCCCATTAGGGACAATATAAAGGAAAAAATATACTGTATATATGTGCCAAGACTACATTACCTACATAACCTAAATCCTAAATCTCATCTGTTTAGTAGAGACAGTTAGGACCCCCATTTAGGACAACAACTATTACAGAATACCAATTCCTAAATTAATGATCGTATCGATAGGTTCATTGTTTAGGATAATCCGAACGTTGTCTTGTCTTACAGTGTACGTTCTACTATTAGCTGTTTCTTTGAAGATACAGTATGACGATTTACGATTTACTTTAAAAGTTCCACCTTTAAAGTTCCACCTTTAAAGTCCTAGTTAACAACAGCACACTAATCCCAAAATATAAGCGAATTGAAAACAAAAGAAAGACCTGTAACTAAATAACCCTATGTCCTGAATGGAACCTTACTTTACTTTCAGAAAGTTCTTGTCCAGGTTCTTGACACAACCATGCAAACTACTGCATTTATGCAAGTCTTTAAGAAGGAGACGGTACTGGAGTCTACTGAACCTACCAGCTGATGAAACACAAACTTGATTAGGCCGCTGGTAGCTGGTCCAGACCAGGCTTTTTCAGCACGAAAGGCAGATCACCAGGAAATACTGTTAGAATAGATAAGACTAGGATAAGGTTTCCTAAAGACAGTATAACAGCTTCATTTCCAATACATACAGCACAATCTCTGGTCCATTGTGCAATTGTTCATGCTTATGCTGTCAATTTCCATGAACTGTAAATGAAATCAGATGCACTGGACAAGCCGTCTCCAACGTTTTCGACTACAAAGAAGAACACCTCACTCCAGAAAATGTTTCTCGAGTCACAACACTAAACTCGTAATTCCTTTAAATTCAGTCAGTTAGAGGCCTAAGAAATAACTTAACAGTGGGGCTAATTACAAACTATGATTTTCTGTACGTCAGTCAAGTTTTATTTTCATATTTCATATTTCATTCAGTTGCTACTCTTTCAGAAGTGGATAAGACCCAGACTTCTGGCTATATAGGTGATTATAGTGTCAATACTCAAATCCCAAATAAGTGACTAAGAGTCAAAACCGCTGATAAATGATCTTTCAAAGTTAACTGCTATTCCTGAACATTTTAACCCTTATGTAGGAAAGTAGTCAAAGCAGATGAGAAGTATCAATATATATACTCCATTGCTTCGTTGTCTTGCGTGAAATTTGTATTTTACCCTAGATAACCCACTTATGGGTTATCTAGGGTTTCCAGGGTACCCCAGCTGTACACGCCAACGAGAGGGTCAGGTATGTCTCGGGAAAATGGTTCTTCACAGCTGTCTGGATAAAGCAGGAAGCCAGAAAAGGTGCTACTGCTCTCATTGTTGACACACATACCATTACTTTGTAGGTCCTTTACCTGGACCCACACTTCATCACCCATGTTCAAGTGCCGAACCACCTCCTGAGAGACCATACCAAGGGTTATTGACCCGGTACTTTTCACAATAGGGACAAAGTTGTGGAAGAGCCCCACTTTGAGCCCTGCACTGGAGGCACACAAATTGTAGCTGAAACTGTACGTGCCATTGACAGGAGCCTTGTAAACACCACTGATAGGGTTGTAGTGGACCTGTACATTGTAAATGACTATGCTGAAGGGCACAGGTTTATTGGGACTTGGGTTACTGATAGCCAGTCTTGCAGAAAACCCTGACTGGATGGCTGGAGAGCAGGGCCCAGGAAGACCTGTCACTCCTAGTTCTCCTTTTTCACCCTTAGAACCACCTACCCCTTCGAGCCCCTGAGAACCAGCATTCCCTTTTTCACCCTTTGAACCAGGAGGTCCAGTAATTCCATTCTCACCTTTGGCCCCATCCTTGCAATTGCACACACCTTGTATGCCCTGATCTCCTTTCAACCCATTAAGGCCTGGAACTCCAGGCATACCCCTTTCACCCTGATCTCCCTTCTCGCCTTTTGCCCCAGGTTCTCCTGAGCCTCCTGGGAGGCCTCTGGGTCCAACTGCACCTGGTAATCCAACTTCTCCTGGAGATCCATATACAGAAGCACATGTTGGAGGACAATCCCCAGGTGGTCCAGGAGGTCCTTGGTCCCCTGGCTTCCCTTCCATACCCATGTCACCTTTATCACCTGAAGAACAATTAACCATGAAAATCTGTGGGTGTTCGTATAGAAACAAAAATGTGTATGCTAATGCATACTAACCCTTGAATCCACGTTCTCCTATCCTCCCCATTGGACCCACCGGACCTTCGTTCCCTTTCACACCTTCATCACCTTTCTGGCCTTTAAACATTGAAAGTAGAAACTTTACAATTACCGAGTTGGTAACAAATTACTCAGCTTGTCAAAGCAACCCATGACCAACGTAGTATGAGTGAGCAGACCTACAATCTTGAGAATGGATGTGTATATTTACCCTTAAGTCCTTGTTGACCTATGAAACCTGGCTGACCTTGGGAACCACTTGTACCCCTAATTCCTGGACTCCCAGGTTGGCCTGGTGAAGCACATAAAAGCATGGGTCACCAGACAGTCAGAGCTATAAGTAGTACAAGAGGACATAGAAGTCTGTGGATCAGTGGAGAATCATTTCAGTCCTCATAACCCATGATTTTGGGAAGCCTTTAATCCCAAAACCCCTGATCCAGCCCAACATGCTGTGTTGGGAGCAAGGACACCTTAAAACCCCAGGATTTCCCCAGGACTTACATATACCTATGGCAGCAAAGCCCTAGGTATATGAAATATGTATATGTAGGTATATGAAAACTGCATAATTACCTGGCAGGCCTCTGTCTCCTCTCTCACCCTTTGGGGCATTGTTTGTTAATTTGCACAAAGAGCAGGTGCAAAACCAAGGTACTTGATCAGCACTTGGGGGCACCGGCGCTTCCAAGATCATATTGCAATATGTCAAGTCTGGCATGTCGAACATGCGGGACCCTTGAGAATTAATCCCACTATTTGGTGGCAAGGGATAACCATTTGTTAGCACAGGGTAGGTCTCTGTTGGAACAGGCATCCCATTGGGCATCTCATATGGCATGAGAAAGCCAGTGCGTATCTGTGGAGGGCCACCATCCGTCATATTGAGGTCATGTTGTGGCAAACGGTTGTCAGGCAGTGGAGGATAATCACCAGTACCCCAGTTTTCAGGGGGAATGGGCCTGTCATGTGAGCCAGGTGGGGGAGGTGTAAAATTCCCATGATCTGTTTTGTTATTTATGAACATTCCTTTTGACAGGGCTGAGGATGCCAGCAAACCTAAAAATACCTTCATCATCTGGAAGAAAACAGAGATGATTAAACGCTGTAGCAACTCACTGAGTGCAAAGATTCACAAGGTGTCATGTTGTTACAAAAAGAAATGATAATTGTTTAGAATGTTGAAATTAGCTGACTTAAACCACATCATAAGTGGAGCGAGTATTTTAACCCCGACTTTGCCACCCCCCTATTTCATTTCTCAGGGTTTATTTTCAAATAAACCGCAGCGCTCTTGAGTTCTTGATTCTGATTGGTCAAGAGGTGTTGATTAATTTCAATAGCAGAAGCTTTGACAGTAGTGCCAGCTGTAAGGAAAATCACAGGTTTATGTTAATGCACTCGTTCTACAATGTTACCGTTTCTATAATAAGAGCTACAAACTTATACAGCGGATGGCCCACGTAATCCGAGCCAAATAGTAAGTAGATTAATAAAATAAATGCTATAATCGCTCTTATTGTGATGTTTTCTTAAAAGAGAGATTAATTTAATGTATAAATTAAATAAAATTGAAATAACTTTACGTCTTCTAACACAGAAAACTGGACTTTTCGTCTTTAAGTGAAAACTGTCAATTAAAAAAAAAATCGTCAGTGGATGACTTCAGTGGATGAAAAGTAAGACACGTCGATCTTTAGGAAACAAAATGCTGGAATCATTGCTTTGGTATAAAAGGTATAAATCTGAACGATGGATTTCCAACTCATTGTTAAGTCTTTTCCCATAACAGCATTCTTGACGTGTTTTATTCTTTGGAGATTTTGCAGAGAATATAGTGATAACATTAGATATCTAGCTTATTTGTTTTGTTTTGTTTTGTTTTGTTTTGCAACACTGTGTGATAAGCTCATTTTAACAGTGCAACATGTAAATCCTTCATGGGCATGTTATTCAGATGAATTTATATGTATAATTGCGATAATCTTATGATTTAAATCTTTAAAAACTGTCAATGTCCGTGACGTGTAGTGGGAAGTTAACAGATATACTTACAGTTGGTGAGAAGTCTGTAGCCGTCATCTGGACGAATTGCGCACAACGTAAACCATGTATCCAGCACTCTGATCAATTTATAAGCCTTGCCTTATAACACTTTTTTCGCAATATGACTTTTCCCCTGCGGGCCTGTAAACGGAGCAGGTGCGGGGCCTAAATGCGAAACAATGTTGTGCCAAACATGGGGAGGGTTCTCTTGAAACCTTGCTGGCACTCGACAACATGTTCTACACAATGATAAGTAAAATAAGGATCGGTTGTTCTCAGCCCTTCCCTTCTCCATCCTCAGGTTTCAGAGACTGTTGGAAAGATAAGACACCATAAACCCTAAAGTGATCCATTTGGGACGACTGCTGGTGTGGACTCAATTGTTAATGACCCACTTCATTTGCACAGCCCCTTATTCATGACAAGCTGTTTGACAAAGTCTATTTATTTCAATAGTTTACAGTCATGAGTCGTGTGCTATTGCAACCATCGTGGACAAATCTCAAGTGTCCTAGGAACACAAACGCTGAGGAATCTTTAGGGAAGATCTTTAGCCTCGGAGCGAGGCCTGGAGAGGTCACTCTCAGGACTAGCAGCGCCTCCGGGGGATGACCACACCTTACCCTCCCTGTGCTGGGCCATGGAACCTGAGATCTCTCTATTCTTGTGAAGTCATAATGAATCTGGAATATATGGGACATGCTAATCTATGAAATAAAGCTTGCTGACAAAGAGTAGAATAAAAGATTAATGTCTATGATATTTGTCCCCATTTCCACACTTCTAGGCCTAAGCATGTCCTCGGTATGCATTTTTCCACACACGACTATGAAAAGCGTGGCCTAATAGAAAGGCAACCACTACATGTGACCCTAGGCATGGTTCTGTCTGAGTAAAGTTTTGGGGCAGATGGTGGTTAGGGGAAGCACCCCTGTAATCGAAAGATTGCAGGTTCGTATCCCACAACCAGCAAGGTACCTGTACCACTGAGGTACCCTGAGCAAAGTGCCGCCCCCAAGCACTGAAACGCCCACAAAACTAGTTCGTTCCAGTTATCACTTATGCAATAGCAGTGCTTAAACGGATGTTACCTCGCCGGCCTCGCTTTTTTTTTTTTTTCTTTTCTCTTAAAGTATATAGATCTCAACTTACCAACAGCAAGTCTCAAACAGTGAAAGTGAGCGTCAATGGCTCTTTGTCTCCGTGTTAGCCCTGCGATCGATTGGTGACCTGCCCAGGGCGTACACCACCTCTCGCCAACTGGGATTGGCTCCAGCTTCCCCGTGACCCTTAACGGATAAGCGGTATGTATAATGGATGGACCTCTATTATTCCAATCAAGTCAACTCATGTAAAAAATTCTTCAATCCGGCAGCCTTTCCCATGCAGACACTGGAGACTCCTTCTTCCCCATACACTCTCAGGAACAAGCGTACCAATCAGTACTTTTCCTTGTCCCTGAGGTTTTACCTTTGTGCGTAGCTTATACCTTGAAAGGTGCATGTGATGTACCTTAGCTTAGCTTTTAAAGTTTAAACGAGGTACATTAGTGGCCAACAAGATTTTAAAGGCATGTAGATACATACTAAAGACACACCTTTAATGGTACAACTGTAGTGACAAGGAAGCGTACCTTTATTTCTGAGAGCGCTCCAATGATCAGTTTTACTCGTTAAGAACAACCCATTTTAAAATCTGTTTATTATTAGCCTTAACGTAGAAGCGATAACGTGTTTGATCAGACATCAAATATTCTAGAGTGTTGTGCTAATCATTGTAATTTTCAATACTCACTTTTCAGTATTGTTTCATTTTACATATTTAGCATTTTGGGGCTTTTAAGATGAAATCTGTCCCGTTTAGCCATTTACTAGGAGTTGAGTCTCTTGCATGTTCATCCAAAAAGATACAAAAGTTTATAGTGTTACAGAAATTCCTTCTAAGTAGAAAATAAATTTGAGCGTATAT
>JAOVYU010000029.1:1930946-1941425 GCA_025674565.1 Synodontis membranacea
TTAACATAACATTAGCCGTGATTTGATTGTTTAGTACGTTGTCATAAGGTCCTATGATTTCCATTTCTGAATTCGAGCTGTCCAGAGGTTACAGGACAGGAGCAAACTTTCAGTAAGCGTGCTAGTCAGTCATTAACACAATTTATACAGAACATCCACCATCTAAACAACTGCTCTTAATTTTTCAACAACGTAAGTAAAATGGTTGATTGTTTGTTTGGAATTGCATTCAGAAGTTTCTTGATACGTTCGTCTCTACGTGTCTAGATGCTGTGTGTTTACATCCAGATTATTGGAATTTTAGGAAACAGAGACACGACTACAAGAGTTATGTACAGTCCCTGACACATATATTTCTCAATATACTGTAGATCTTCTTTGAGGAGGAAACAGATTGTCTGTTGGTAAGGGCTACGATCTGGTAATATATATTTACTTTACTTTTAAATCAAAGTAATAAAATATGACGGAAAGGTAAAGCCCCACCCTCTGTCTAGTATGTGTAATATGTTCTATGGGTTTTTTTTTTTCATTGTTGCAAATAAGAATATTTTTAATTTAATAAATAATGATGAGGATTCTGGCTTTGTTATGTCTGCAGTGATCATGGTGAGGACGATTTTCCTCCGTTTCGTGTTGGTTTTTCTCTGGGTTGCGTCTACTGTCTGTATGTCAGGTACGACTTGAAAATCCTTTTTCTTTTTCTTTTTTTTTTAATCCGGAAATTTTACATTGACAAATCTGAGTGATTAAACGTTTCAGTTAGTGAGTAGCTCAGGAATTGTTAAATAGTTCCAGATTTGGCCCTGTGTATGCATGTGCAAAAGTATTGACACCCTTGGTGAATATAAGCAATACGAAGCATTTATTTTATTTATTTATTTATTTTTTTGTCAGTGAAATTCCAAAGTTGAAAAAAGCTCAAGTTTTTTACAAAAGCACAGAGAGACATTGAGCATTTTTTGGTAAACATTCCAGCCAATTTGGTTGCATGTTGTGGAAAAAACAAACGTGGAGGGGGAAAAATATTGTAGTAGGTCTTTCGTTATCAACATTCCAGTATTGTAATACTGGAACGTTGAAATACTGATAATAAATACTGATGATAATAATAATAATAATAATAATAATAATAATAATAATAATAATTCTCATTTAGATAGGAAGCTAAGCTGGATTGTTTGCCAAAAATGGTTAGCTAATTATGGTGCTTTATCTGCCACGTATGGTAAATACTCCACAACATGAATTTCTACTATTAAAAAAAAAAAAAACATATAGTAAAAATCTCCTGATTTTAAGAGTATGAATCAGTTTTTTACAGCAGTCCGAAGGCACACATGCTCCTGCGCTCCAGAAGGGCCAATTCTTTTCTGGAGGAACTCAAGGCTCCATCTTTGGAGCGTGAATGTATGGAAGAGCGGTGTAACTTTGAGGAAGCTAGAGAGATCTACCAGACAAGAGAGGCCACGGTTAGTCTTTTCTTCATCTTATACAGTAGTTCCTACATCGGTGCTTCTTCACAATGCCTGCAATGATAATATAATATCTGTTCTTCTCTTATAGTTAGAGTTCTGGACGTTGTATGAGGGTGAGTGTCGTGATTTTATTGAAAGTAAATTGGATTGCTATCATCAAAGCCACGTGCTACATTTGTGTGTTATTGTTAATTCTGTGTCAGATCCCAAATGCATCCCGAATGCCTGCAAAAATGGAGTATGTGTGGATCAGTTACGCTCCTATGTTTGCTCCTGCGACCCTGGCTTTGAAGGAAAATACTGCCACCTAGGTGAGTTTGAATGACAGAAAGATTTAAAATCTACAGTTCTGACTGTATAATTTTATAAATATTTTTATATTTATGTGTGCTGCTATTTATGTGTGCTGCTAAGATGTTACCAGTCGTGTTCTCATGTCATGGGGATATTATTATTATTATTATTATTGTTGTTGTTGTTGTTGTTGTTGCTAGCGTGGTGACAACTGGGAAAAAAATCTTCAGCTATCTCATGCGTAAGAGAAAATATTTCCCCGTTAGTGCCGAAAAACAAAAGAGCAAGTGCTTGTTTTCTCACGGAACATTTTCCAGCATAGTTATATCGTCATATTAATGAGAAATCCATCATAGTGGCTAGTTATCAATCGCTGAAGCTTTCCATTTGAGCAGAGTCTACAGGTGAGGAGGTGAGAAAGCTGGAGGAGAGTCTAAAGTACTAAAGCACCGTTGCATCACTATCCTTGGTTAGAGATGAAGCGAGGGCTTACCCCGACTGAAACCACTATCCGCAAGTAGCGGAACAGCATTCATTACAGTGTAAACCTTCAGCTCTAGCTTAATATGCAAGTGGTTCAGGGTGGATTTTTTTCCCTTTAAGACTGTTTTCCCTTTAAGACTTGTTTGACCATCAGCTATCACACACACAAACTGCTCGGTGGACAACGGGGGCTGTGATCACGACTGCCACGAGAGGAAAGACAAGACAGGACGCTACTGCAGCTGCGTTAACGGATACAATCTCCATGAAGACTCCAAACAGTGCGTTCCAAAAAGTGAGGAATTTAAATAAAGGAATTTCAGGTCTCCATGTTGTTAATATTTTACAAGTGTAATTCGTGGCGCGTTTGTCTCTGATTTCCAGATCAGCAGTCTTGCGGACAGATTTTGATCGCTAAGTCGCTCTACAGAGTAAAGCCTGTTGAAGGTCTACAACCGTGGCTCGTCGGTGGTGAGGTTGGCAAAAGAGGAGAAAGTCCTTGGCAGGTACAATAAAAAAGCAAGGGAACTGGAGGGAAATTACAGTATGTTTTTTCATTATATTGTTTCATAATGATCATTTGGTTATTATAAACAATTGCTGTTTCTGTACACACAATTTAAATATTCAGAACATGTTCATCACAAAATGTGCTTGGATAGTTACTTAACTTATTGATGCTAGCCTAGTAGCGGCAGCGTTGTAAATTCCCATATAGCCTTATTAATTAAGTCCGTACATACAGCCGATTATGGACTCGTTTGTAGGTGGGGCTCATGACTGCTGCTTTGCCTTTACAAAAAAGAAATTCTCCCAAAGACTGGATTGATTGCGCGGGTTCGTTTGTCACTTTTGCGCACACGGGTTGCTACGGCTCCAGGTTCAACAGTTAATGATGAACTGTACAGTAAATGTACTGTGCACCTGACAAATGAAACTGCTTTATGCATGTAATATATATATATTTATATATTTGTCTTTCCTTCCTAGGCTCTTATGCTGAATGCCTTAGGAGGTTTTCACTGTGGCGGTGTCTTGCTCGATGAAGTCTGGGTTCTCACTGCTGCTCACTGTCTCGAGGGATTCAGCCGCTTTTCCGTCCGACTGGGTATGTTTTGGGCAGGGGGGGGGTTTCAGTTGATTTGCTTTTGGTCACTTTTTGATAACATTGGCATTGATTTGCAGACTGATGACAGACAAATACACCATTGACTGTTCTAATCCAAAAAAGTTCCATCCAACAACATGAATGGGTTTTGGAGAACCTGTAAGCTTTCTATGTGGAATCCTACAACAGATGGATTCGGATCAATTTAGGAAAAATGTTATGAACATGTAGAACCTATTTAGAATTATAAGGCCCTAATTATAAGGAACCTTTTATTCCAAGGCTGTTGCTGTAGTCCATTCTGGATCTGGTAGGCATTTCATTAGCTGGTAGATTAAGAAACTGTTGCGGCAGGTTTGTGGTCAAGTGGAGAGGGAGTCGTGAAGAACGAGCAGGTAAAGACTGATTGTGTACACCGTTCACTGGTTTACAGCAGCCTATTTTTGTGCTTCTTTACCCATTCAGCAGTATTCTGCAAACCTCAGACAGATGTAGCCAGTCACTCATTACTCGCCGATTCTCCTCCTGACTACTTTTGAATGCGAAAGCTTTTATCTCTGTGCGTCAAAAACGTAGCTTAAAAACTCTATCTTGGCAGCTGCCTTCTAACAGATACCTGTTCATGTTCTATTAAAATCAACTTTAGGTGACTACAGACGTTTAGAGATTGAAGGATCCGAGGTCACCCTTCCCGTGGTGAAAACTGTCCCTCACCCACAATACAATAGCCTAACGGCAGACAACGACATAGCTCTGCTGCGTTTGGCGTCACCCGTAACGTTCAGCATGTACATCGTCCCTGCCTGTCTCCCGAGTCAAGACCTGGCCGAGCGCGTGCTCCAGCTCAACGGCACCATGACGGTGGTAACAGGCTGGGGCGCGGAAAAAGAAGGGACGAAGATGTACAGCTCGGATCTCAAACACATCAACGTGCCACTGGTGGAGCCGTCCAGGTGCGCGCACCACATGGTCAACAATCTGACAGAGAACATGCTGTGTGCCGGCAGCATCGGGAGCATCAAGGACTCCTGCAAGGGTGACAGCGGCGGCCCCATGATGACACGCTACCGCAACACGTGGTTCCTCGTCGGCCTCGTATCCTGGGGCGAAGGCTGTGGCCGCGTGGACAAACTGGGCATCTACACCAAAGTCTCCAATTATCTGGAGTGGATTGATAGTGTGAAAAATTCCGGATTTGTTTAGGTCTTTTTTTTTTTTTTTTTTTTACCAGAAATGAGCTCCCAAATTTTCCAGCAAAATCAGTGTCATACCTACTTTATATGCAAAGTGAATTATAAAAATGCACTATTATTATTTTAACATCCGAAGTCTAAATACACACAGTAGAAGAGCTTGTTAAGTGGCTACTCGAAGGCATTTGTCATTTGACTCATAGACATTTCTTCTGTGAATCGAAAAGCCCTGTTTGGAGGGCGTTCAAGTTACATTGAACAATTGTTGTTGTTGTTGTTTTTCTTTCCTAAATCTGTTTTTTTTTTCCTAAATCCAAATATTCCATTTTTTTGTATACAATTTTCTTTTAAACAATAAAACATTAAAGTTGAATTACTATGTGCAATTCTGTTTCGCATCATGAATTACTGAAGGACAGCACAGAATCTGTTCACTTTATACGTGCTTTTAAAAAAAACATATATATATTTTTTTTTTATAAAGAATTGAAATCACGAAAAGTCAGTGTCATCATTATATTCATTTCATTTCTCTTTATGGTACTTTATGCTAACGGTAATGCTTTAGCCCGGTGATCATTTCATTACTGACCCGAATCTGCGTAAAGCCCTGAATCTTTGAATTCCAGCTGAGCAGAGGTCAGAGAGCAGTACACACACTAGTCAGTCATTAACACTACTTAAACAGAACAGCCGCCATTTTGACATTTTGAAACCATTTTTTTGACAACATGTAAGTATGATATGATGATTTGGTTTGATTTTGTTTATTTACATCTACAGCCAGACGTTTCTTGATCATTTTGTTCCTCGTAATGGAGTTGGAGTTACAGCTCTACCCTACAGCTCATGACGTGTATTTCTAAAGCACACTTAGATATGCTTTACGTACGAAACAGACAGTGTGCTGGTCAGATACAGCTATCAGTATCTTATCGAACAAATGAACTGCGATGTAGAGGTAAATCCAGAATAATCGATGCTCCAGTCCCACCTTCTTCCTGCTATGGTTAATATGCTCTATGAATATGATTTATATAATAAATACTAACTAGGATTTTGTCCGCAGTGACCATGGCGAGGACGCTTTACCCCTGCTTTGTGTCGATTTGCCTCTGGGCTGCTTCTGCTGTCTGTGTGTCAGGTATGATCTGAAAATGAAACTTGCTGCCCGCATGTCCAGAATTATTGGCACCTTTGGTCATAAATAAAATGTGGTCGAATACAAGCTGCTCCTAGTATTCTGTATTCATATTTTTAAACCAGAAATAATTTTGTGGGGGGCTTTTTGTTGCTGTTGTTTTTTTTTTTTTGGAGACACGACCAGAATTGTCCAGCCTTGGGGATAATGTGTGAGCGATGGAGCAGTGGCTCTATACATGTGTGTACAGAAGTGTGTGTACACTATTGTTAACTTGTTTCTCCATTTAAAGACCGGGAAAAATATTTTTTTTAAAAAACTAGTTCTTATGCAGCTCAGTCCAATGCACACACCTAGTCTCAACATGAAGCATTCCAGAAGGCTTTCTTAAAAAAAATGAATATCTCACTTCCACAGTTTCTTTAGGAATTTCTTATACAGTTTATATTATATTCTTATACAGTAATTATAAAACGCTCCTTATTTTGAATCAGTTTTTTACAGCGGTCCAAAGGCACACATGGTCCTGCGCTCCAGAAGGGCCAATTCCTTTCTAGAGGAACTCAAGCCTCCATCTTTCGAGCGAGAGTGCATGGAAGAGCGGTGTGACTTCGAGGAAGCTAGAGAGATCTACCAGACAAGAGAGGCCACGGTTAGTCATTTCTTCATCTTATACAGTTGTTCCTACATCGGTGCTTCCTCACAATCCCTGCAATGATAATATAATATCTGTTCTTCTCTTACAGTTAGAGTTCTGGACGGTGTACGCAGGTGATCGTTGGACTTTTTTTTAATGCAAATTGTGGAGTATTCATTTAAACCATATACTATGTTTGGGTATTATTGTTTTTTTTTTATGTGTTAGATGGGAACCAGTGTGTCCCAAATGCCTGCAAGGACGGATTTTGTGTGGATCAATTCCGGTCATTCGCTTGCTCCTGCAACCCTGGCTTTGAAGGAAAATACTGTCATTTACGTGAGTTTGAATTACAGATGGCTAAATTATTGGTTGGTGCTATCATTTCAGCTTTCACCTTTAGGACTGTTTTCTGAGACTAATTTGTCCTCAGTTAGCAAACACAGAAACTGCTCGGTGGACAACGGGGGCTGTGATCACGACTGCCACGAGAGGAAAGACGAGACAGGACGCTACTGCAGCTGCGTTAACGGATACAATCTCCATGAAGACTCCAAACAGTGCGTTCCAAAAAGTGAGGACACCGAGATTTTCTTGCTGTAGATGAATTGAAGTGCATTAAGGTCTGGATGTTGTTTATATTTGACCTTTTGGAGTATGTGGATGGAGAGATGAACAGTGTTAATCATGGTATCTCTGATTCCCAGATCAACAGTCTTGCGGACAGATTTTGATCGCTAAGTCGTTCTACTCAGCGATGCCCTTTAAGGGTCTACAACCTTGGCTCTATGGTGGTGAAGTCGGCAAAAGGGGAGAGAGTCCATGGCAGGTATAAGAGTACAAAAAAGAAGTATTGGATGAAATTTTAATTATTCATTTAATCCAATTGACATTGCCTAGTATTGACAAAATTGTAAATTAGGGGGTTTCTACATTTGGTTCAGATACTTGGGCCCACACCACAACCAATTCTGGGTTTGTTTGGGGGTGGGGGGGTTATGATACCGGGTTCGCTTTCACGTGGAAGAATTCTCTCCAAATTGTGGATTGATACAAGTTGTAAAAACAACATTCAGTTATGGGGAAAATAACATATACCTTTCTTCAATTCTTTGATTTCATTTATCAGCACATAAACAACGATTGGTTGGTCCTCAGCAACTTCTAAAAACAAACTAATAACTTTAGGCGACTACAAAATAACAACAGCATGGGTGGCATGCTGGCGTGGCGGTTGGCGCTGTTGGCTTCCTTCCGTGTGGAGTTTGCGTGTTTTCCCTATGCCTGCTTGGGTTTCCTCTGGGTGCTCCAGTTTCCTCTCACAGTTCAAAGACATGTGGATTAGATCAACTGGCTACTCGAAATTGCCCATGATGTGAATGCCTGTCTGTCTCTCTGTGTTACCCCTGCAATAGACTGGATACCTGTCCAGGGTGCACCCCGCCTCTCACCCAAAGTCAGCTGGGATTGGCTCCAGCTCACCCATACTGTACATGATTAAATGAATGCTTTCAATATGAAGTCACCCCCCCCCCCCCCCAAAAAAAGTAAACCAACATTCAGAAACCAGGTGGGAAAATATAAGTACACTCTTCCTACTTCCACAATCTTTAAGAGAATAATCAGCAGCCAGCTGTTACTAAAAAAAATGTACAAGATTAGTTCATCATGAAGAAGCGTGACTACCCCTACTATCATGTCAAATATAAAAGTCATCAACCAGGACCTCAGAGGAGCAATCGTTGCTGCCCGTCACTCTGGGAAGGGTTATAAGGCCATCTCCAAACAATTTTAAATTCACCGTACTATAATGAGAAGGATTGCTTGCAAATGGACAGTTGCTAATCTTACCAAGAGTGGGCATACCGGCAAATTCAGCCCAAGGACAGACCGCTTCATGCTCAGAGATATTATAGGGGGAGGTATAAAAAACAAAGAGCTATATCATGTGATCTACTGGCCTCTATAAGTACATTTACAAACCACAAAAGTTCTAGAACAATATCCTTTCGGACTGATGAGACCAAGATGAAGATGTTGGGTGGTCACGCACAGCTACATGTTTGGCAGAAACTAAACACAACATGTTACCACAAACACCACATAATTAAAGTCAAGCATGGCGGTGATGACTTGAGCTCGTTTTGCAGCCCCAGGACACGTGAAACGTGCAGTCACGGAGACAACAATATTTCAACGTGGGACTCAACATGAGCACATTTAAAAGAGTAATGAAATGTGTTGTGATTGATAAAGACCGTGATGAAGCTCTTCAGCATGGTACCATTTATATTTGTGGTTCCTTTCTAGGCTCTTATCTTCAATCCCCTAGGGAAATTTCACTGTAGCGGCATCTTGATCGATGAGGCCTGGGTTCTCACTTCTGCTCACTGTCTCGAGAAATTCAGCCGCTTCACTGTCAGATTAGGTTTGTTTTGTTTTTTTCATTTTGTTCTTTCACAAATAAGATTGTTAACTAGAACAAAAATGAACAACTCACGTATACAGTACTTGTAAACATATTCCTTAGACAAAAGGCACAGTTTGGCCTACCATGTTTGGCAAAATTTTATGGCACGCTGATCCTGTGAACTGCTGGATTGTTACTAGATTGTCATTGGTACGCAAATGTTGTGAAAAAATGTGTTTATTTTCTAGGCAAATGACCATTCCCTCCATTTAGGTGACTACAATCGTTTTGCGTTTGAAGGATCCGAGGTCACCCTTCGCGTGGTGAAAACTGTCCCTCACCCACAATACAATAGCCTAACAGCAGACAACGACATAGCTCTGCTGCGTTTGGCGTCTCCTGTAACATTCAGCAGGTACATCGTCCCTGCCTGTCTGCCGAGTCAAGACCTGGCCGAGCGCGTGCTCCACCTCAACGGCACCATGACGGTGGTAACAGGCTGGGGCACGGATAAAAAAGGGACGATGCAGTACAGCTCCGATCTCAAACACATCAGGGTGCCACTGGTGGAGCATTCCCAGTGTGCGCACCACATGACCAACAACATAACAGAGAACATGCTGTGTGCCGGCAGCATCGGGAGCATCAAGGACTCCTGCGATGGTGACAGCGGCGGCCCCATGATGACGCTCTACCGCAACACGTGGTTCCTCATCGGCCTCGTGTCCTGGGGCGAGGGCTGTGGCCGCGTGGACAAACTGGGCATCTACACCAAAGTCTCCAACTATCTGGAGTGGATTGATCGTGTGAAAAAGCAGATGTGATCAAATCCCATTGCATCATCTCTGTTCTGTCTATTATTCAAGATTTAGCTAGGTCTATTATTTTGGAGTGGCTCCTTTTTACTAAGAAAAAAAACCAAACTTTAAAACCAAATCAATATCATCCCATATAATACCAATAATGTATAGTTCTAGAGCTGCAAAGCAGTATTTAAAATATCGGACTACTGATCAGAAGGTGCCACAATATAACTTTAGTTTAGTTTTCTATAAATAAATAAATGAACAGTTGTATTATTGTACAAGTTCCTTAATCGTTTCAAATAAAGAAAAATTCTCACATGACTATGTGTGATGCAATCATCCAGATTCATAGCCAAAACAAAGGAGAGAAACTCGTCCATAAATGTATTAATCGCTGTCTGCCAGAGGGAAGTTTATCAAAGGAGGAGATTTTATTACCAGTGGTCAGCCTGTGAATCTAATCCCGTCCAAATAGGGCCATAAATACAGTATCATGTGCCACAAGGGTTGTCGTTCAAGAGACGAAGACGAAGCCTTTTCCAGTTACAGCTACATTCTATTCAATTCATACACGTTCCTCATTTATACTTATTATTTCATTTTGAGATTTTAAACGAACCCATCGGTTGGCATTTAAGCAGAGATGATTGAATAGGATGGTTAAAAGGCTTCTGTGTAAAATGATTCTGTACTATTTTAATAGAAGTATGAAAAGGATATGAGATATACTGTACAGTATCACTGACTGCTCCGTCTACTAACACAAAAGTGTCAAATAATTGATCTTTAATCACCACATGTCCCAGAGAACTCATATGCAATATACAGTATGTTAGCTAACAAAGTATCAGCGGTGGACAAAGTACTCACATTCATTACTTAAGTGAAAGTACAGATACCACTGGTCAAATGTTACTCCAACACAAGTG
>JAOVYU010000029.1:1955008-1969865 GCA_025674565.1 Synodontis membranacea
GGTTTGATCAGATAAATTCTGGTCAAGTCAGAAGAATAAGAGTGGTGTGTGTGTGTGTGTGTGTGTGTGTGTGTGTGGAGCTCTCTTGCCTTTCTGTAGTTGTTGCGGATTTGGATTGCGTTGTGATGAGGTTGTAGTGTTGTAGTGTCTTGCTGCTTGGAACGAGAATCAGATCTAAAGTCTTTAATTGGGACTCGGTCACTGCAGAATCCTGGGCGTGTCTCAATCCCAAAAAAAAGAGCTGCTTTGTTTTCCTTCATTATTGATTCTTTTCCTGCTATGTCTTCAGTTTCTCTCCTACGGATAATAAATTTGCCACTTGCTCCGATGACGGAACTGTGCGCATCTGGGACTTTCTGCGCTGCCACGAGGAAAGAATTCTAAGAGGTACGTTTATGACTGACCCGAAGACACAAACACTGTCAGGGAATTTATTTATTTAAAAAAAAAAAAAAAAGAAAGAAAAAAGAAGGGGAAAAAAGGGGGAAATGAGAACATGAACATGTCTGGGTTTATGAAGTCAAATCTGCACTGCATTCACGCACTCGTGCACCTCATCACCTGTCCGTGCTCTCACTGGTGGCCTCATCCTTCTCTCACTGCTCAGGACGGTTTATTCTACTTTTTCTTTTCTTTTTTTTTCTTTTTTTTTTGATAATATACTTTTCTTTTTCTTTTTTTTTATGTTTAGAAGACAAACATAAGCTCCGAAAAGTAAACAAATAAAAATGTATGTATATATATATTTAAAGTAGATTGCAGTGGGGGAAAACTACAAAATTAGAAAGAGCAGTGCGATCTGGGAAGGAAGAGCGGAGAGGAAGGGAGATCTGTATAATAAAATTTAATATTTATACGTCTTTTATGATTTTTTTTTTTTTTTTTTTTGCCCAATAAAAACAGTGGCTTCCTTGTTCTCAGAAAGGTAACAAAAAAAAAAAAAAAAAAAAGCAGACTCGTGCGTGTGATTGAAAAAAAAAAATTTTTTTACATGGCTCCATTCTTGACATCAGTTTTATTTATTTATTTATTTACTTATTTATTTATTTATTACACTTTATAGTCTTGTCATATTGAGTAATTAATAAAACTCTTGGGAGCGTGCTGTTCTAGGAAAATAATCAACAATATTGTGGTGTGATTATTTTCCAGTATCAGCATATCTGGATGTCCTTTATTTCTTATACCACAATAGTTCACCAATATTGCTTTTTTTATTAGAGACTGAATTTATTATCCATTTATAGTTGCATTCGATGTTCTGCAGTGTCCACGAGACCTAGCATACTCAGACTGAAAATAAATGACTTAAGTGGTGTATTTATGGTACAAACAGCACAACCCAGAAATCCTCAGCTGTTTATCATAGCGGATGCCCTCTTCATCCAGTGTGGGGTTTTAAATGCTCTGTGTCTCGACAGTCTTTGGTGTTAACTGGACTTTGGATGCGAGTGGTAAAACGCCAAAGTGAAATCCTTAAAAAGACGATCAGACTTTAAAATCTTTCAACGTTTTACGAAAACATGGTGCATTTAACATCATTCCAAAAGTATGTTTCCAGGCTTTTCCGTCCATTTGTCCGTACATCTGCCCGACTTGTTAATCTCAAGAGCGAGAGGTTGAAGGTTTATAGGATTTCTGCGGAATTATCGGTGTAAGCAGCAGATAAGATGATTCAGTTTTGGAATCGCTCCAAACAGAGTCAAGGTCAAAACGTCTGAAATAGTTCTTCTTCCTGTTTGGGGTATATTTTAATATAAATCAGGAACCAGACCAACTAGACTTTCACAGCACAGTCATTGAGTTTCATTATGAAAAAAAAAAAAAAAAACACATTAAGGCCAATTGATATTTGCATAGGTGACTTGAGCTCTACAGTATCGACAGACTAAATAAAAGTTTTTGAGTTCGTCAAAAATGAGACATTTTGACCAGCATAGCTTAAATTGGTCTACAAACGAGCGTCATCTTAAGAAATAATATGAACGTTATTGATCGTTTTTCATTTATTTGTCAGTTAATAATCGCCAGTAAAAACTGAGACGTGGTCCTCGTGGGGGAAAAGTGTAACTCTGTCCGATCTAAACTGTGTGACGTAACCTGCAGCCATAACACACACACACATCGTACCTGCTGCATAAAGACGCATTACAGGACATTGGAATCTTGTATTTAAGCAATATCACACAAGGGAATGCTTCTGTACTGAATTTCCACGCCGACGTTCAGTACATCACGACCTCGAGTGTGATGGTGCTTTTATACAACAGTTCTCCAGAGCAACGTTTATTAGCTAACAGTAATAAGTGACATCACAGCGATTGCGGTTTGTCTTTATAGCAGGTCAGCTAGCTGGCTCTCTCAGCGATCTGTACATTCAAGTAAAAAAAAAAAAAAAAAACTTCATTTCGGTACAGTTAATGTCCCTTCGTCATTTTCATCTTCATCTGACGAGCTTAAGTATTTTACATTCCTGAAAAGTACCATTTGCCCTGATGTCGCCGACGTTGCCGTAGTAACGGTTTCAAACTAGGAAGCGGAAATGTGCGTGGCTAGTTAAGGAAATCTCAGCATCAATCAGATTAGTGGATCGGAACAAACTTGTGTACAAAAGTTTTAGAACACCCCAAATTTTTTGTACAAACTTTGCTACAGATTTTATTTTTTTTTTATGACTTCTATAGCATTGAGTCAGAACAAAAACTTCCAAATATGTTTTCCAGCACATAATTAAATGTTACAGAAAAGTGTTTCTATATCATAAAAGTTTAAATCTATGACCACTATATATATTTTTTTTTTTTAAAAACACCCAATATGTTTTACTGTAATGTACAAACATGTAATTTCATGTAAACTACAGTAGTCAAAGGTACAATTTGTTTTATGAAGAAAATTGCTGGTAAGATTTATTGATCATGTTCAGCAAGATCTTAATTCTTTCAAGTTCTTATTTTTTACAGCAAAACCCAGGAGCCTTTATTATGTTTTGAAAACTAATGTAAAATGTTTTTGTTCTGAAGTCATAAAATAAAAATCTGTATCAAAGTTGTATTAAAAAATTGGGGGGGGGGGGGTGTTCTAAAACTTTTGACTGGTAGTATATGTATGTAATTAATGTAGTTTTCTTAAGAGCAGCTTGTTCTTATGTCGGAGTGTGTTTCTTACATCTCGATTCAACTTTAAGATGCTATAAAAGAAAAATAAATAAATAAACGTGGTTCCCCGAAGCCGAGTTTTGCCTACTCGGACGTTTTCCACTGAAATACAGCAGGACGTTCTGAATTATCCAGAAAAGCAGCACTGGGCCTGGGGCTTATATGAAACTGAAGCAGCACAAAAATATTATCTTTTTTGTGGGTCAAGGTTTGGGCACAAAATATGGTCAAGAATTAAGAAAGTGAACAGGAATAAACTCGTGGGTTCTGTTTGTTCAGTTTATCCACAGAAAAAATAAAATGGTGTTTTTCAAAGGCGCATGTGCACATTTGACTTGTCTTTAAAATAATGCAGCGTTTTTACTTTCAGTAAGTATTTTTTTTTATTTATTTTTATTTTTGTATTTAACTGTAATTTGAGTAATTCTGTGTGTCTGCGTTGTCTGCAGTTTGACTCCAATGCCGTTCCAACTTCTTCATTATAAAGCCGTCATTGTTTGGGATTTTATGATGGTGTTTTTTTGGGATGTTTAAATAATTGCAGCCATACTAGCGAGAGCTTTGAGCTGAGTAATTTGTTCTTGAAACAAAAACTGGTGACGCGTGTCATTTTAACACGCACAGGTCGTAGATGATGCCCTGTGACTGTAAGCCGAGACTCGGCTCGATCTCAGAGAAACAGAGTTAAAGTCGATAGATAAGCACGATCATTTTCATCCGTTGGCAAACTGCGGTTTATTGGAATTCCTGAATTTGTTGGAATTTTGTGTCTCCAGGATTGTAATCACACGACGGCATCGTTTTCACCCAGCTGTGAGCGCGTTTTGATGAAAATGAGTTGAAGGAATCTAGAATAAGTCAGTAATTTTATGATGTTAGTACAGTCGGAGCACCAGCTCACTTTCCTTCTGCACTTTCTAACGAACATGGCTCGTGTGTTGAAGTTCACCTTAAACCGCAGTGCTGGAGATTTAAAGAAAGCTGGACCTGTACTTCTCTAAGAGATTCCCTCAGCTGTTTTTATACATACCATTACTAGCACATCATCCACACACAAAAACACAAAGCACAATGCGGTAACGTTGAAGCCAACTTCAATGAGTTTAAATTAGTGACGCTCGAAGAAACCCAGAAGATGAATATTGTTTTTTTTTTTTTTTCCCCAACATCTTTTGAATTTTCTATCGATTTATAGGCTTGTTTATTTTTGTTTGCCTGTTTTGCAGAATCTAGAAATCCAGAGATTTGTATTGGGTTACTGACTCGTCTTTGTTTCTTTTTCGGTTTACAAACCTTCACAGAATTCTGTTGGTCCAAATAACGTCACAGAATTCTTTCAGTTCAAAGGATTGTTTTGGTTCACGTTCGGTTCATTCATACGATTCTGCTGGCTTCTGCAGAATTCCTAGAGTTCTGAAGGTCCTTCTTTTTTTTCTTTTTCTTTTTTTTTTTTTTCTTCCTTCTTTTTTTTTTACACAATTACACAAACTTCTACTTGTTTTCAGTGTTCCACAGAATCGTTTTTGGTTTAAAGTTGTTGTTACACAGTTTCTTAATTAAAGCGAGCTACTCCAGAGCTAATCTTAATTAAACCAGCTGATCAACCTGGAATCAGTTCATCCAGTTAAATTTGAAGGTTTAAATAATAGAACAGTCTGTTTATGAATAAAATCTAAACTGCGTTACGTGAGTCTGATTCCTCTAGCTAACGGCCACTGAATTTCTCGAATAGTAAAATCTGGCCCTCAGGAAAGCAGGGTGGTTTCAGATTAACTTCTAATTGCCTATTTGTGATTTTTATGGTTTAGGTTATGAGGTTCGAGGGCTTCCCCTGCCCTAGTAAAATATTTCCGTAATGCATTTGTGCACGCTGTAAGGTACAATCATGTGACGTATCACACCGTGCTGGAAGCTACGAGTATTTACCAACATTTATAATTAAAGATACCACTGTTTCTTCCTGGTACCAGAACTGAAACTTTCAGGATGAGACATCCATTTATTTATGCCTTTAGTTTAAGATGGCCTTTTAAAATATTACTGAATATCCAAACGTCCCACCGCCTGTACAGCACACACACCCATGATTTTGAACAGACGGCAGCAATTTTTATTAAAAAAAACAAAAAAAAAAAAGCTCTTCCTTCCTGTTGTGATATCTTTGATTGATGTTATGCGCTTGAAGAAATGCGTATGGTTTAAGCCTGGGTATCGTGCAGAATCGGATCATATGTTTCCTTCGATTGGTGCCTTATCTAATCATGAACATATCTGACATCGCTTTATATATATATATATATATTCAATGATGTCTGAAGCACCAGCATGGTTTTTGAAGGTGTGGTCACTTAAATTTTTGGGTTTTCAGAATATTGTGTGTGTGTGTGTGTGTGATGCATTTGAATTCCCAGCGTGCACTCGGAGTTGGTGTAAACTCATTGTAACTGTGTTTAAATATAAGCCTTTGCTGATTTTCTACGTCCTCTGTGGGTCACAGTCACACACTGTGGATGTAGGACGTGCTGCTCGAGTCACATGTTTAACCCTTTCCTACCTGTTGCTTTCCAGGTCACGGCGCAGACGTCAAGTGTGTCGACTGGCATCCCACTAAAGGCCTGGTGGTCTCGGGCAGCAAAGACAGCCAGCAGCCAATCAAGTTCTGGGATCCAAAAACAGGCCAAAGTCTGGCAACGTTGTGAGTTTATTCCTGCGAACCATTTTAACCACGAACATGAATGCGTTACACAGACACTGGACTGGGTGCAGATTTGTACCGATTTATAGAAGCGGTTAGATGTGAATACCTCTATGAAGTCGGTCACTAGGATAAACTGTACGAGAGTCTGAGTAAACCAGGGCGAGAAAGCTAACCTGGTAAATTAATATACTGTACAGTCCAGCTTACATCGTTGAGTTTAGTTCTGCTTGAGTCTAGGATAGTGCGCTGTCAATCAAGCATACTATTTGGAATATTAGGCCACGCCCAGACATAATGATCTCATAACATGGCAAAAAAAAAAAAGAGCATCTTAGTAAAATGTTGTGTAATATTCTCTGGTGCATGTTTCCTTCACTGGCACTTTTTGATCCAGATATAAAACCTGTTTTTTTTTTTTTGTTTGTTTTTTTCCCCCTTCATGTAAAAATGAAAGTTCTGTAAGGACGAATGAAAAGCAAACGTCTGATCCCCCCCCCCTCAGTTCGACCTGAGCTGATCTAATCCCATCCTCTCTGCTGTCTCTTGTGTCTCAGACATGCCCATAAAAACACAGTGATGGAAGTCAAGTGGAACCTGAACGGTAACTGGCTGCTGACGGCGTCGCGTGACCATTTATGCAAGCTGTTCGACGTTCGGAACCTGAAAGAAGAGCTGCAGGTGTTCAGGGGACACAAAAAGGAAGCCACAGGTAGAAACCGAGGAATGCTAATCCTAAGCGTACGTGCCCAGTGTCGTTTGTGCGTCTTCTGACTCTCCTGTCCGTGGTGTTTTGATCCTAGCCGTCGCCTGGCACCCGATCCACGAGGGTCTTTTCGCGAGCGGGGGTTCCGACGGATCGCTGCTCTTCTGGAACGTAGGGTACGACCTGCTCACTTACACACACGATTCATTCACAGAAACGAATTACACAGCTTGTTCCAGGACCCAGCGATGCGCCGTGAAAAGCAGTAATCTTTCAAATGTCCCGTCGACAGGGTGGAGAAGGAGGTAGGCGGTATGGAGATGGCCCATGAGGGTATGATCTGGAGCTTAGCCTGGCATCCTCTTGGCCACATTTTGTGCTCAGGCTCTAATGACCACACCAGGTATGTATTTAAATCTATATATCATAACATAACAGAGTACAATGAACAGGCGCAGCATCATGATAAACCAGATTATAGGCGTGCTAAAAAAAAAATTTAAAAAAAAACGACTATAAATGACACTCATAGCTGGTGTATAATGCGGTAATTATTCAGAGGTGTGACGTGAAGGCAGTCATTGTTATTCTGATACGTCATCTGCATGTCAGGACGAAGCTATTTCAGAATTCATGGTCCTTGAGATGAAGAATTCTGCGGCGGAAATTGTACTTTTTAACATTCACCGAGTGTATTTTATCACCGTCAGCAAATTCTGGACCCGAAATCGACCGGGAGACAAAATGCGTGACCGCTACAACCTGAATCTCCTGCCTGGAATGTCAGAAGACGGAGTCGAGTACGGTGAGTGATCGTGGATCACGTGTAGTAACCGTACTTGCATGAACTATCGATCCAGAAGCGATTATTTCAGCCGAGCTGGCGGCTTGGATTTTAAGAATTGGTACACGAGGTGTAATATGATCCACGGATTTATTACTCAGCACTGATTTATTGATTTTTGTCCAAAAAAATTAAAAATTTGGAGCCTGTATATGGCTGTTAATTGAAGTGTGAATGTTTTATTAGTCTATAATTGCAATAATAATAATAATAGCCATGTCTTGTTTTTTATTTTTCTTTAACTGTGGGTAAGACGAGTACTATGAATGAATAGTCACGTAACCTCTTACCTGTAGGGTAGGGAACCAGGAATGTGCGTCTTGGGGTTTTTTATTATTTTTTTCCTGAGTGTCATGTTCTGACTCTTAGACGACATGGAGCCCAACAGTCTGGCCACCATTCCTGGGATGGGGATTCCGGAGCAGCTGAAAGCAGCCATGGAGCAGGAACAAACCAGTAAGGACCACACACACACACACACACACACACACGCACACTAAATTTAATAGCCTGCTGTAAAAAGTACCCTGCGCACTTCCAGTGTTATTGAGTATAGTTCTTCAGAAAATCAAATGAAGATTCTTACTCCTGGAAATCCTGCATTTAGTGCCATTTGACTCAGGAATAAACACATCGCTCATATTAATCATCAGATAAAGAGCCAGTACCGGAGGCTGAGATGAGCATCCCGGGGCTGGACTGGGGAATGGACGAGGTGATGCAAAAGGACCTGAAGAAACCACCAACAAAGAAGGTTCCTTACGCAAAACCGATTCCTGCTCAGTTCCAGCAAGTAAGTCACAGCCTGCTATTTGAGGCAAAAAAAAGAATTGATTGAACCTTCACCTTAAAGAATTGATTGAACCATCTTACATGTTTAAACTAGATCCTTTAAACTAAATCACTACTCTTTCCTTGTTTAGGCCTGGGCAGAGAACAAGGTTCCAACTATGGTTCCAGGAGAGCCTCCCAAGGAGAGGAAGGACGAGAAGGTGGATGGCAAGAAGAAGAGTCAGGCTGAGATCGAGCAGGAGATGGCTGCGCTGCAGTACACGAACCCCATGCTGTTAGAGGTGCGCCAAAAAATACACATTTCTCGACCTTGTTCTCTTTCTGATTGTCGGGTTTGTCTCGGTCAGCTCAGGATTTGCACTTCGTAAAACAGTTTGCACCCTTCTGCACCCCGCTTAGTCTGACCCTGACGCTGTAGATCTGCTGCTGTAATCATAAAGACTGTCCTGAGCTCGAGGATTCACAAGCTGCTGATACTGAACGTCCTTTCAGCACGCGTCGTTACTCTCCTACACATTGTGTACTGTAATGATTTAGTATCCCACTGCGAATCGTCACAGTTGAATTAAATAATGCGCATTTTCATCTGCAGCAGCTGAAGATCGAGCGAATGGCCCAACTCCAGGATCAGAACATGCCACCTCCTGGAGGCCAACCAGGCCCCATGCCATCCTTCCCTGGGCAAGGAGGCCCCATGGCACCTCCTCCACAGGGCTTCCCTCAGTCAATGCCACCCCAGCAGATGCCTCCCAACATGGGGCCTCCGATGGGTCAAGGTGGCATGCCCGGACCCTATATCCCCCCGGGTCAGATGGGACCTCCGGGGCCACTGCCTCACCAGGGTCCTCCTCCGCAGGGCATGATGGGACCTCCGGATCTCCACGGACCTCCCCGCCACCCTGGACCTCACAGGAACATGGGGCCTCACGGCATGCCGCCAGGGCCCAGGGGCATGCAGGGTCCTCCGCCAGGCCCGATGTCTTCAGGACCGCCTGCAGGAGGCATGATGGGACCTCCACCTCGGGGTCAAGGGCCACCCCAGGGGGGAATGATGCATCAGGACATGCGTGGACCAGCGCCTCATGGGAACATGATGGGCACTCAGGGGCCTCCGCCAGGAGGAATGATGGGGCCTCCGCCCAGAAATCACGGCATGGGGAACATGCACGGAATGGGGCCTCCTCCTGGAGGGATGCACGGGCCTCCGAACAACATGCAGGGGCCGCCGGGTAACATGCAAGGACCTCCTCCGTATATGCAGCAGGGCAAGCCGCCACACATGGGCGAGGGAAACAGAGGACAGTTCAACCAGGTAAAAAGCGGAACTCTATTGAATGACCTTTTTTTTTTATGTTTTAAGAGTCCTGGTTTTAATCTCCGTATGCTTTCTAGGGACAGAATTCTGGCCCGCAGTCAATGATGCATGGTCCCGGTGCCAAAGGTAGGCTCAAGAAACCACTTGAATTTCAGCATAGTAGAACACCAGGGGGAAAAAATCTGATATCTGATTGTAATACATGGTTGTTGTTTTTTTTTTTTTTTTAATGTATTCTACTTGTCTCATCCCTTTGTTTGTATCACTAAATGTAGATGGACCACGAGGACCTCCGAACCACCACATGGGGCCACCACCTGAGCACCAGGGCTCGGACGGAAGTTCTCAGTACTGGCCGGAGGACGGAGGGTACCAAGAGGGCTGGAGGAGACCGGGACAGGACTTTCATGGAGATCCCAGAGGCCACCGAGGAGGTTCTGGAGGGCAGTGGGAAAACCAGGAGAGGTTCCCTTCTCATGACGATGACTATGAAAGGTATGCCGGAAGAGAAAAAAACTCCTACGGCGTCAAATAACTTACAGATTAACAAATGGAAACATTCATAACAGTATTCCTTTTCAGGATTAGGGGATCTATATTTCGTTGAGCTATATTAAAAGGTATAATGAGGTACGTTATGTTCCGTAATGTCCAGCTGAATGTAGTGTCTCCGTGCAGGTTTGATGATGGGTATGAGGGTGCAGCAGATGGGTACGAGCAGAGGCCGAGGCGGCCACCACATTCTGACGATTCGTAAGTGGAATACGACGTTTACAGTAATTCCCGATTATAAATACACTCGTATACAAATCTGCCTCTGTGTGCCGTTTATCAAGGATCATTTTCAGCTCTTCATGATGTAATGAGCTCTGGGTTTTGTTTTGTTTTTGTTTTTTTTTAAGTTTCAGGAGAGGTGGGATGAGCGGACGAGGAGGCCGAGGAGGTTACCAGGAGGAGTACGGAGGCGACGAGAGCTTCGATTCTCAGGACGAGATGAGCCAGGGCTGGGGGAGCGGAGGGAGAGGAAGGCCGCGTGGGGGACCGCCGCGCGGAGGTTAGACTCATATCGCGTCATCCTTCCAGCCACACAGACACACACACACACACACACACACACTGAGAACCAATCAGCATGAGTTTGAACATGTCATATCTCATAGGTGGTGTAGGAAGAAAGGGGCTTCTGCCAACTCCTGATGAGTTTGCGGCTCACTACGAAGGAGGAAGAAACCAAGAGGGTTGGGAGGGAGGGCGAGACTCAGGTAGAACCACTGTAAAACAAACAAAGCAAAAAAAAAAAAAAAAGCTTTGGGGTGGGAGTGTGTAGGCAAATAGTGTGAATGTGAAGCTGAACATGAAGTGTTGAATTTTCCTCACTGTAGAAACAGAGTATATAATGGTGACCCTGTGTGTGTGTGTGTGTGTGTGTGTGTTCAGGTCACGAGGGCTATCGGGACGGCCAGAGAGGTGACCACGGCATGCATGACAGCCCGTCCGCGGTCAGTCGGGAGCGCTCTTCCTCTCTACAGGGCATGGACATGGCCTCACTTCCACCTCGCAAACGTCCCTGGCATGACGGCCCAGGCACCGGAGACATGGACTCACCCGGAGCTGGACCCGATGACCGAGGGGCAGGTGAGACACCAGAGACCAATAAAAAAAAATAAATTAAAAATACGCTCAGTTAAAGTACGTCTACCTAAATTTGGCATTGAATCAAAATGACCACGTTTCATTCGGCCTCGACACTCTGGATTCGTTTTAGTCTGAAAGCAAGTAGCCACTGAAATCGCATGTTAATTTATATTTGCTTACATTTTACATTTAAAAACACCTCAAGCCTGACTCTTTATTCACACTGTTAAAATAGACTTCACAAAATGTTCGAGGACCCTTGACACTTTCTCTCGGTTTCAGGTCGTCCTCCACCACGTGACGACGTCGGTTACGGTCCTCCTCCATCCAGGGGCGGTAGAGGAGGCTGGGTTCGCGGTGGCCGCGGACTGAGAGGAGGCCGGGGACGGTAGGATGCGTTTACACCCTTAAGACAGCATGTTGGACACTGTGGACTGAAAACAAAGGACCAAAAGAGAAAACTGCTGCGTCGGCGAAGTCTCATCGACACCCGTTTGCGCGTTTTCTCCAGTTTGTTTTCTTCCGAGGTGGTAGCGGCTCACGCTGTTTGTACTGATCATGGCAACGCGAGACTGGTTAAGGCCTGTACGCTCTGACCACTTTTCAGTCAATAATCGCTCAAGTTGACACGAATTTGAAACTTGGACACATAAACTTCACAGATACAAGAGACACCTTTCACTTCATTTTGGGGCTTTTTTCGAACGATCCTTCCCCGAACACTCCGCAGTGCGCTGAACAGAGTCAGTCCTGACCTCACGCGTCAGCGCGACATTCACTGGACTGGCATGAAGATTTCCAGCTCCTGTTAAAGCATCACGTGTACACTTCCTGTCCAGCGGCTGCAATATCAGACAGACGGACTCTGAAATTTGGCATGTCCAGTCATTTAATTTTTATGTAAAATAATGAGAGGAAAAAATTCTGTAACGTGAGCGGCCGAATCCTGAGGCAGCCGACTTTGTTTCAAGGTGTACAGTTTGTCAGAAGGTTGTCATATTGTTTTGTGCATTTTTGTATGAGATGGCAATAGAAGTTTGTGCAAGATTTATATCAAACCAGTTGTCCTTTCCTTCCTTTCATGTCTGTTTTCACTAATAATTTGAACCCAGGTTTATGTTAGTGTTCTGCCTATATATATATATATATATATATAGATAGATATAGATAGATATAGATAGATGATATATAGATATAGATGTATACATTTGGCAGGGGGTAAAAAAAAAAATTTGCACAATTGCACTGATTAGTAAGTGCGTAAATCAATTTTACCCAGTTACTCATTAAATCTAGTCATCTAAAAACACAAGATAACACAAATGATCGCATCTGGCCCGTTGGTAGCAATGAACTCGTATGCGAAACAAATTTATTCTTTTTTTTTTCCCCAAAAAATGTCCGATCCATCCTGATTGTCCTCAATTTGCTTGATTCTTTTGCAAGTAATTAATTTTAGTAATAATACACGCATCTTACAGAAGATGTGCAGAAAAGATTAGAGTACAAATTTCTGACCTTAAACCTAATGACTATGGTTTGTGAACAGTCGCTGACAGTCGTGTAGCTTCTTGTATGACGATGTTTAACATTTACAGAAGGAGCCTGAAGCAGAAGCACTTCAGAAGAGAAAGGATTTCACGTTCAGCGGTTTCTTGGTAATATGACGACCTCTTTTCTTTTTTCTTCTTTGGGAAAAGAAAAAGGTCGGTGAGGGAACAACTCTCGGCAGCCGCTAAGTGCAAACATGAACGATCAAGTTTAGCTGACGTTCCAAACTTACGAGTGGATATAAATGACCCTTCATAATTTAATTAACAAAAAATTAGAAGTGCCGACATGTCCTACAGTAATAAGAGGAATAAAGCACTGTGTCGTTACCGCAACACCCCGCCCCATCACTGATTGATTTCTTATAACAGCACACCCCTGAGTTGTTCTATTCTTTACTACACTGTTGTTCTATGAAAGTGCTCCAACCACCTAGAGGAAGTTTACTCAGCTGATCGAAAGAAAGCTCTCCTGAAGATCTATTCGAGCGACGACGAGACGCCTGGTTTTTATATCTTCACGAGCAGAATTCATTCGTCCTAGGTCTATGTTTGTTTGTTTGTGCCTGATAAAAAGAAAACACATCAGAGGTCTGAAAAACCAAAATGTCCTGTAAGAAGAAGACTGCAGACTCCATGAATAATCACTGTACACTCTTAAATCTACATGAATCTTTATTTACAAAGTTACAAAAATCTGTTAGATGTTCATAAGTACCGCTTTGGTCCTCATTTCACAGTGGAAAAGATAAATCAATCAGTTTCCAGGTAAAACAGGTAAGAAACCGTCCCTCTCATCACAGGAGCTGATGATTAACCCTGGGTAATCTCAACACTCATATTAATACACCAAGCGTTCCAGTATTTACACACCGGATTAGTGTTTAGTCCAGTAGTGTTTATATAGGCATGGTTTTTCCGGTCACCGTCCTTTTGATGGCTGATGCAGCCACTCCACCGATGAACCTCATCCCAGCGCTTCCTCCGGGCACCAGAGACAACACGTAGCTCGCGATAGCGCCGACCTGCACCATGGCCCCGAGCGCCGTCAGTACAGTGCTGTGGAGCCCCAGCGCCGCGAACAGGGTGGCCCCCAGCGAGCACAGGTACAGCACTGCCCCCGGGGACGGGGAGGCGATCATGCGGCTCGGACCGCGCAGGACTGCGGCGCCGGTCAGCGCGAACAGCGACCCGAGGGACCAGAGCAGAGCGAATTTCCTGGCCTTCAGTAAGAGCACTGGCGCGTACAGAGCCGAGAGCCCGAAACACAGCGCCGAGAAGATGATACACACCACGAAAGCCACCAGCCGCTGAGACCGACTCACACCCGGCAAACACGGGTCGGGTTCCGCAGACCACGGCCAGGAAAAGCCGCTGCTCGAGCTCGGGCCTGTCGAAGATCCGGAGCGACTCGAGAACGGACTCGACCACCGACCGAACCAGCTGCCCGGTACACTACTGTCCGCTTCATCCATGTTCACAGTGGTGCTGGAGCCGGACTGCGGTAAGGTCTTTGGTCCGCCTTTAGACTGCGCCAAATACTCCTGGAGCTGCCGGTTTAACTCCGCCATTGTTTACGAGTTGGAACCCAAACCGGAAGTGAGCGACAGGTCAGAAAAACGCGACCGGTCCACTGTGGTCGCACGTCATTGACGTCAGGTGGACGAATGCGTAACGTAAATGTAATTAAATCAGAAAATCTAAAAATAATAATTAAAAAAAAATTATCATTTGATACTTTTTTAAATTATTTTTCATTTATTTATTTATTTTACATTTTTTTTATATTTGGTATTGAGATTATAATCTTTGATTTTGTAATCTGGCTGTATGTTTTTTCTTTTCTTTTATTATTATTAGTAGTAGTAGTAGTAGTAGTAGTATTATTAGTATTATTATTATTATTATCATTATCATTTTGTCTATGCGTGTTTTCTTTCTGTAAAATTTGTTACCTGTAATTGTTGAACACTGGAGAGAAAAAAAAAACTGAAAATGTAATTAAATCAGAAATCTAAAAATAGTAAGTAAAAAAATGATTATTTGATACTTTCTATTATTTTTATTTATTTATTTATTTTACATTTTTTCATATTTGGTATTGAGATGATAATCTTTGACTTTGTAATAACTCTGGCTGTATGGGGTTTTTTTTCTTTTAT
>JAOVYU010000029.1:2040099-2061246 GCA_025674565.1 Synodontis membranacea
AAGTGCGGTAGTGAGGCGAGGGTGGAAACAGTCGCTTTTCAAAATAAGATCTGGAAGACTAATGAAAAAAAAATAACTATAATTTTAACCACAAATTTTTTTCTTTGCGGCCCGGTACCAAATGATCCACGGACTGGTACCGGTTTGCGGACCGGAGGTTGGGGACTTCGGGTCTACAGAATAGGCTGTACCTGTGATGTAGGCCCGGGGTCAGACTCCATGCTCATGCTCAGCTCCAGCTTGTGTTTGTTTGAGAGGTTGCTTTTAAAGTCAGCTGACCTGCAACGAGAAAAAAAAAATGTCCAGTAACATACAGTATGATTAAATATATTACTTTAATTGGCATGTTTGACAATTGTACATGCCAGGACTTCCCAAACTGAATCCACAACTTTGAGCAATAGGCATGGAACCATTCACCCAATTCACAGTTCAGTTCGATTCACAATACTGGGTTCGCAATTCAATTTTATTTAAAAAAAAACTTATTTTCTTAAATAATAAAAAATAAACCTTTAGTTTCATTTTTTTAATAACCAACACTGATTATTTAAAACATTTGCAAAGGTTGGATTCAAATATAATAGCCTATTAAGTAAAGTATTTCATTTATTAAAAATAAAAGAAGTTAATAGCAAAAAGGCTTTTTCTTAATAAACATTTATGAACATTTGTGAAGGGTGTAGTCAGCTTAAACATAAAACTACCTCCACTTTGCTTCTCTTTTCTTTTCTTTCTGTAAAAAATTCTTGCTGAATCTGTTTGAATCACACAAAAGTTCTTTCCCATTTTAAATCTGTTTATGGCTTTTTGCGGCGTTTGAGCATGTCACTTCTGCCTGGTGAAACTAAGAGATTCCGCAGCCTGAAAACTATGCAGGTTCATGTTTCAGTTCTTCAATTCAAATGTTCACAAATTTGTACCACAGTTGATCATCACATGATATAATCGCCTTAGTTTTACACGATGTATATTTCAACAATAAGAATCAGTGGCATAAATTATTTTTGAAAACGAATAAGAACCCGTGCTCTATTAGAATGACGTGAAGTTATATTTCTGAGCCGTACCAGAGCAGCTCGCTGGAGCAGTGATGTGAGGTGCACCTCTTCCTCTCATACCTCCACTTCCTCCCTCCATCCCAGGCACTGTCTGGATGGAGGCTCACTTCGTCCCATCTGTCCCGAGGTGAGCTGCTCACTACACGTGGGGTACGGGGAGAAAAAGCAGGGTGTTAAAGCTGGGTATTTGCCTTCAGTGTTATTTTACAGTACAGATACCTGCAAGAGTTGAATAAATTTTAGAGTTTATTAATTAATAGTAACAACTTACACAGATTCTCGTTTGACAGACTGATTTTAAAAATGTGTGTATTTGTTGATGTGATGAAGAGACATGGGAAGGAGTCCCCAGTGCCAGTCAAGTCTTAATTATTATTATTATTATTATTATTTTTTGCTTTATTATCGCCAAGAGAGAGAAAAAAGAACTTCTGTAAGACAAGTGATAACAGGAACCAACTTTTTTTCACGGCTGTTCCATGACATTAAATGAAACTGTGAATGGATTAAAAGAGTCATGTCGTTATTTAATGATCTGTTATTTAGTACGAAGTGTTGCATTCCGTATGTATCGATCAATAGCTGTCATCAGAGTCAGTCAATGTTTCATTTGTGTCCACGTAGTTTTGTGTTCATTTATTAGAAATAAATGTTTGTTTTTTGAAGGATTTTTCCACTTGACTTCGTTAACGCTTACGAGGCCAATGAGTTCTTACGGCATGTTTCGGAGGCTACCAATTAAAGCGCCCGTTAAAAAGAGAGAAGGCCTTGTGCGCGTTATTCTGAGTAGAGGAAGCTACAATTTCCACGTGTCATGTGTTTTCCACGGTTTCTTAGATCCTGGAATCAAAGCGTGAGTACAATACGTTTTAGCTTGTGCTGTCCAATGAAAATGATAAAGCGGTACAATGCTTAGGTTAAGGCTGTCCACTTGTTAAAAGGATGAGAATAGAACGTCTTGTCTCTGCAAAAAAAAACCCAAAATGCCTTAGCAACACAATTTTTCAGCTTGGGTTAAGGAAGTGGAAGCGGATTCAGTGTAGTGGGATAAAGAACAACGGCATGGCATTTATTGTATTATCTTTTGTTTACAATGCTTTTTAGGAAACTTTATGCTATTGAAGGTTGTTTCTGATCTAAACCAACGTGGAATTTACAGATACATTTTCCTAAATTAGAATAAACACATTAAACTTGTGCACATTGTGAGAAAACTGAGTGTTCAACGCCACTTTCGTTCACCATTATGTGAGATTTATGTCAACACAGAACCACTGCGTTAAGTGTACAATACATCGTCTCTGAAAGGCGGTCAGTGGTACGGAAAATACGTTACCGGGAAAGGACAAAAACTAATTACAGGAAAAGCATGGATTAAAATAAGCCCCCAAGGGACCTCTTTCAATGATTCAAAGAAGCGTAAAAGCCCTAATAATATTCAATCCGGCAAATGTGGCACTTTATGCAGATTAGAGAAAATATCTTGATTTAATAAATGACAGGTCATTACATCACTGCTTCTGTTGTGAAGAATACCGCTTTAGGAAATATAACTCTGAAACCGATGGCAACGAAACTGCAGCTGTGTTGAGAGTTTTAACACACGACTACGGTGTGAAATATTAAAAATGTCTGCCATCAAACCTGAGTGTTTTATTAAACAGCCAGAAAGGTTTTCATAAAAACAAAACCCATGAGAGAAGTGAACTAAACACCTGATCGGACCAATCAGAGAGCGCTCAAAGTGGGTGTGGTTTAATTCCTAATATTCTAACAAGCACCTTTGATTGACAGCTGTCTCTAGACTGCGCCACGGGTTTATGTGAATTCAGCCACACCCACTTTGAATTTAAAAAATCAGCGTAGAAAGGACTTTAACATGTGTAAAAAAGCAGGTTTATACTGGTGTGCAAAAGTATTCGCCCCTCACTTAACTTTATGATTTTTGGTTTTGTAAATAATTGTATAAATTATATAGTTTTCCCCACCAGTTTCAGCATTGTGTGTCATGTTGTGTAGATTCGCGATGTGTAATCCCATTTCAGCTCCAGGTTGTGACAAAATATGGAAAAGTTCAAGGGGGTGAATACTTATGCAAACAGAAAAAAGTTATCCAGCCTTGTTCCTTTTCTAAAAGAAATTACGACACTCTTCACTCTTGGTTTACTTTCCAAAAAAAATCAAGTGAATTCCGCTTCACTTCACAGACAGCAGATGGAGCACACAAAAGATACCTTTAACTTGCATTTGAAAAACTTACAAAGTCATAAAGTTGTAAATGTCAACCAAAATAAAAAAAAAAGTCTCAATTGGCTGGAACTAACCTGAGTCTAAGGAGGCTCTCTCGGGGTTCAGGTGTCCAGGCGAGAGCTGCTCGGTCTCCACCTGGATCAGCTCCGTCTCATCCGTCTTCTTCCTGCGGAGGCTGTTCTTGGAAGACGCGCAAGGGCTGCGGCGATCCCAGCTCCACCTCCTCTCGCACGGCTCGCTCAGGTCCACCAGGTCCAACGCTGTCGAGATGACTGCGAGAAAAAATGCCTCTCTTACCCCATTGCTCTTAATACTGTTATCTATAAATACAGACAAAAGGACCTCACAAGGCTAAACAGGGTTGCAGCTAAAAACGTTTTATTTCTCAGGTAGGAGGCGTGGCCTAAAGTCTGAACCATGGCAATTTTATTATATGGTATGTGAGCAAGCTGGGATAATGAGTTTCACTTAAGCGTTAGCTACATCAGTACTGGCATGTGCTTCCACTATTTTTTTCCAATTTAAACCTGAAGTGGATGTGGCCTAAATCAAAGGTAAAAATCTGCTCATATGACTTTCTAAAACAAACAAACAAACAAACAAAAAAAAAACACCTACTGTTCAAACTAACTAACTAAATAAATAGCTTAGTACTGGCTCAAAGACAAAAAAAAAAGTTTTCAAAGCAGCAACAAAATAATTCGCTTTTTATTATCGAGATGAATTTGTCTTTATATTATGACTCAAAAAATCTTAAAGTTATTTTGAAAACAAATTTCAGTTTGGGACTTTACTCGCCCGTAAATGTCACTGGATGAGACAACAAAAGACAAAAATTCGACATTTTTCTGTAACATGAACTGCCTTGCAAAAATAAATAAATAAATAAATAAAAATCTTGCCGTGAGCGCAATGTAATCTGACACGAGTTATTTCTGAGGATTTTGGAAAAGTCTGGTGAGGACAGAGAGAATAGGATGAGTTGACAAAAAGGGAAAGGAGAAACAGATGACGGGTTAAGAGAGAGAGAGAGAGAGAGAGAGCAGATGAGAGAGGAGGAACCTGCTGTGTTAGAGGTGACCGGTCGTGTGGCTCCATCACTCTTGCTCTCACTCTGGAAATCGTCGATGGAGGGGCTCAGCAACGGTCGGCTCTCCTGGTGCTCGCTACCCAGCTGTAACCCACACACACACACACACACACACACACACACAAAATGAGCTGATGCTGTCATACTGCTGTTATACATCATCTCCTCATTCACAGTCGTTAATATTAATATTCTTCTAACGAAAAGACATTTTTTTGGCAAACAGAAAAGAGCACATGCCAGCTTCTAACCCGGACGCTTCCGTGGAGTTTCCCTTGGCTGACTGTCATAATCAATAATCTTAATAACATTTGGCGGATTTCAAAAACTGATTCAAACCATAGCTGTGAAATCCGGATAAACAAGCTGTTGTTTACACATACTGATCCAATATTAGCTTTGGCACGTGGAGATCTCTGTCAACACCACCGTTACTGATAAAACTGAAAATCTCATGAAACACCGGGCGCCTTTAAAAGACAGATAAACACTCTTTTATACCAGATATGCGCTCATAATGCGTTATACCATCTATCAACGTATTGCAGACTTTTTTTAACTGTAAGACTTTAAGTCCTCTGGCTTAAAACCGATGTTTAATGTCATTTATTTTATATAGTAAATCCTAGCATCACATACTGTATCATCTCTCCATCAGCATTGCGTTTTCATCCAGTGACAAAAAGCATCACAGTGATATCTCCAAAAGTTAAACATTAAATAGATAATAATAATAATAATAATATATGTGTATTATGTATTGATAATAGAGAAAAGTGTATAGAAACAATCCTATTTAATACTTTATTGCACTGTTTTTTGTTTTTTTTTTTACAAAAGATTTTTTTTCTTTTTCTTTTCCCATCAAGAAACATGCATGTAACGTGCATGTTGCTTTAAATCATGAGCTGCTTTAGCTCTGTTGTATCGATCCACTCTTACCCTCAACCCCATCCTTCGGATATCTGCCTGCAAAATTTATGTGAACTATCCAGAGTTTAAAAAAGGACTGCAGGAAAAAAAAGGGACTGCAGGATAAAGATGGCCTTCACACGGGCTGCCACTGACGCCGCACCCGATAACTCACGTGAACAGATAATTATCTCACACATACTGACAGAGCGCTCTTTTCTGCCAAGTGATTTTCTAACCCCAGCTTCACACTCAGGTAAGACTCGTGGCCTAAAGGGTGAACCTTTAAGAGCACCTCAGGAGTGATTTGGATGACGAGGAAGTGATCCGCAGAAGGACAAACTAACGTGTGTCAAGCGCACCGAATATTTCCACCTGGATTCGGATTTGAACCTCAACTGGGAGTAAAATAACCGAAGGAGTTATTTTAATTCTTTCTTTATCGAATATTCATCCTTATATAAATGCCTACACAGTCTAACATATTTCATTCGCTCGATTTCCGTCGATTTCAATATATCTGATTGCTTGCAATATACCTTCTGCTCACGTGGAAAAAATAAAGAGCGCACCTACTATTTGTATTTGTTTGGGTGGTTTTATCTGTTCAGTCTAAATAATGCAAAAGTAAAGAAGGTTTTCAGGGCATATAGATTCTTTCATAATCTTCTACAGGTTTTTAGATAGATAGATAGATAGATAGATAGATAGATAGAGAGATGGATAGATGGATGGATGGCTAGATAGACTTCACACGCCACTATAAACAGATAATTCACTCACACATCATGACAACGCCCTTTTCTGCTTCTTCTGGCGAGATTTTCTAAGAGTTTCATACCTCTCCATAAATGATATCCTTTTTGTCCCCCCCGTGCCCATTAGTCACGTCCTCGGACGTGAGACTGCGTGACCTATTACGAGTTCACGCGATTCACAGACACACCAACAGTAGAGCTCATAATTCATGTCCTGAAAACTGACCCTTTAACACAAACCAGATGGGACCAAAACCCGTATCATCCATATAGTCCCAGCTGACACTTTAACTTTTTCAAAGTCACTCGGGTTGAAGGCGAAGCGTCTAAACAGCGACGCCGGACGGACGAACTACTGCGTTAACGTCATGTCAAAATATTCGAAGTCGGCGTGTACCAACAAGAACAGTCCGCTATGTCTTGTACTGTGTTTTCTAATTCCGCAAGTGTGAAACGTACAAACATGGATGAACTCCAAAGCTTCAAAATTCTCGCAGGTGTGGCTTCGTGGATTAGAGGCGGTCTCGTGAGGAAAAGAAACAAATCTCAGGTCTTTTGTAGAGCCCAAATTCTACCTGTGGACAGATAGTTTTGGCAGACACGTTCGTCCAGTTCACTGCTCAGCTGTGGATGCTGATATCACAGATAGCTCGGCTGACACATAAACATTCTCGGTCAACAAACAGCACTGATCTAATGAAAGCTACAGTGCTTTCCAAGCGAACTGAGCTAGAAAAGGCTTTGGCGGTCAGTTGGCGGGTGTGTGTGTTCAGCCCACCTTGGTTGTGACGGTGATGAGGGGGTTTCCGTCTGAGGAGGCCTTACGTGGGAACTCCTTCAGCATCATGGCAACCAACCTCGAGTCTTTCCCCTACAACAGTGAGATCAACAGTGAACCGGGTCAGTGCGCCGCCAAATTAGCATGGGCTCGAATAGGCATGTGTCGATCATCGGTTAACTCTATAGCACGATATTCAGCATGCAGGACATTCTTATTGTGCACACTTGAATGGCAGCACTTTTGGGCAGCGTTTTGTAATCCCGAAGTGACATTTTCTAGTTCAGCGGTGGCGTTAGGATAGTTAAGATTAAAGGAAGTATCGCGAAGACTAGCGAAGTCTTGCTGCTAGTATTTTGTTAGCTAGCTGTGGTTTTTGTGGTGGTAAACACAAAATTAAGCTAGCTAATTTTTTTTTTCTAATTTACTCCAGTATGCACCTGAACATTTAACACAATTTATTCCATGATATTAGGGGTGGGGATAAATAACAAAAAAAAAAAAACCACACAAAATCACAATATTTGAAATTTTTTGAAATTTTCACATAAGGTATGTTTCATGATTTATAGAGTTGATAATAAATTTCAGGCAAAACATTAGATTTGCATTTTTTTTTTAAAAAAAAAGGCTAAAACTGACATATTTATTTAACTTTATTCAACAACAAAAAAAGTACAGCTTTTTACAAAAAAATGTGACAACTTTACAACCCCAAAATTTTCACCATTAATCAGCTGCTTCCAATCGGAGTTTATAATTGGACCAGAAATTGCTTCTGGTACTCCTGACATCTCAGAAAAGTGTACATCCCGCAAACACACAACGTTCAACTAACATTAGCTTACATGGTTCTCCTGTGGTTAGTTTTACAAAAACCTTCTGCCAATGTTTACACAACGTTCTCTCGACGTCACTGTCAGGGTTAACATTAACACAATCAAACAGGAACATTCCCCAAAGGTTCCGACATTACAAACATTAGGAGAACGTTAGGAGAACGCTCCGTAAACCGAAACATACAACCAAAAACTAATCTTATATTCATGTAAAAAAAACAAACTTAACTGGCAAACCACAGGACAACCAAACAAACCATCACGGAACGTTCTAGTAACCAAAAAAATAATGTTCCTTGAATGTTCTGGGAACCAAACATAATATTGATATCACATCGTCATATCGCTCAGCCCTAGCCAAAATTGCAGTCGATTATGTATAGCTAAATTAGGACGTTGAAAATTGTTCTCATGATTAAAGCACAATAAATTAAACAGTTGAAAGCAATACCAAAAACAAAATTTTGTTTATATATATTTTATCTAAGCTAAGAATCAAGTCAGACCTTTGCTAATCAACAGGATGATTCTCAGCGTGAGCTCTGGGGACCCCTAGTGGTCTGGCGTGTATATCCATCCTCGTGCTTCTAGTTGAAATCTGATCAATTGAAATATTAATCTAGAGCTCAGTCAAAGTATGAATAACATTAACTTGAATCCAAGAAGCGTCATGAATAATATAGTGTTTCAAATCTACATGTGAATTATTTTACACTTACGCCATGTGGTTCATGTTGTACCTTAACCTCTGCTCTTGCTTTATTATTATTATTATTATTATTATTATTATTATTACTATTATTATTTTTTTTAACCTCTGTTCTTTTATATTGTCATTCTTTTAACTTAATTTGTTTTGTAGCAACTGTAGTATTTAACGTCTAGTATTTGTAGTTGCGTTTTTTGTTGTTTTTTTTACTTTGCGTCGCAGTCGTGATGCATGTTGTACCTTCATAACTATGCGTGTGAGAAATAAAGAGCCTTGTATCTTGCATCTTGTATTTTGAATTAGTGCAAAATGGCTTAAATGAGCTAGTATGGTAGATATTTGCTGTGTTGTTCTTAAAACGTTGTACGTCTGATTATTCCCTAATTATTGTGATGTGAAGAGTTAATATCAACACTTGCCTAGGTTGTTAAAAAAAAAAAAAAAGGAAACAAAAAGAACAATTTTCACAACACACAATGTGTGTGTGTGTGTGTGTGTGTGCCATCGGGTTTTTTTTTTTTTTTTTAATGCCTTTCAATCAAAAAGTATAAAATTCATAAGACAGATATTCATCCATCTCCGCCTCCCACAGCCCTAACTGCTGTACCGTGATGAAACGTGACGCACTTCTGACTCAGTGCATTAACTAAAGCCGCTGGTTTATCAGAGCCGCTTACTGGAGGAACGGCGATTGTAGCATTAAACGATTTCAGCCGGGCTCTGTTCCATTCGGGGTCACATCGAATGGACACTGTCCATCACCGCAGCGCCTTTAACAGGGCTTTTAACAGTCCCTGATCCCCTCAGACACGGCTAAGCACTTTAGCAGGGACTAGCCGAGCACCGGGGTGCGGAACCAGAAGCAATTTGGCCGTTGTTTTTAATATGTTTGCAGCTCACAGACTTTGGTCCCATGTAACATTCCGCTTTAATCTCCTTTCGGCTCTGGGGAAATTGCCGTATTTTTATTTCGCTGGAGATGCAGAGCAGCACTCATGTTTTGAGGGCACTTCATTAAAAAAAAAAAAGAAAGAAAAGAAAAGAAAAGAAAAAGGAAAAAAAAAAAAACGATATTCCATGTTTTGCCATACATGACCACATTAAAAATCTGGAATAAATAACAACTTCACTTCTTCTCATCAGAGTAACCGCTAGTCACCAAGCAAGAGCTCGGTATTTAGCTTGATGTTTAGAGACCTGACTATAAAAAAAAAAGACCTAATCTTACCTAATGCACCTTTAAATGTCATTATTAAGTGTTTAAAGGCTTTTATGTCCCCTTAAATATTTCTTTTGCGTCTTTATTTTGACGTTTGACCCCTGTGTGTTTTTGAACCTGAGTTTTTCTGCTCTCACATCCACCAGCCTCTGCCTCGTGACAAACAGACTCTGCTGACTTTCTTTTGCCCTGTGGTCCCATTTATATCGCAGACACATCCATATTTAACGAAGTCTCTTGGCAGCAGCACGTTGCGCCATGTGATCTTCACATTCTCACCCTTGCTTCGGTGGATAAAGCTGCTGCTGTGATCGTAAACACTGTTCTGCGCTCAACTAAGGGTTTCGTTCATGCTAAACATCCTTCTAACACACTTTGTTCTGTTTGTCTTTACCTTTCGGCACATGTGTACAGTGACGATTTGCAAATGACGGCTTCCGTTCGGGAGCCGTGTGAAGGTTCCTCTTAAGAGATCTTCTTCGTGTCGTCTCAGGTCGTCTCTATCGTTCTTGACCTGATCCAGTCATTCGGAGTGAAGCGTTCTTCTGATGCTCTCGTCGGAGAGTTCTGTCTGCCTGCATGCCTTAAAAGTGAACCAGACGTCAAAGCTGAAAGCAGCCAGGCCGCGTGGAAATGCCCCAGACGTCAAACTAAAGACGAGGAAACAGAGGTTATTCGTGATCCATGAAATCCTGTTGGTTTGAATTCAAACCCTGTGCCCTTGTCCTGCTCTGCGCTTGGCAAGTCGTCCGTTTAACCGCATGCACGGCAAACAATCGTGGCCGTTTCAAAATCCTGGAGATTCCTCCATGGAGCACCCTTCATGTCTGACCTTTTCTTCACACCCAGAAAGCTTTGCTCCAAAGTGTTTCAGCATCTTTGCGGTCTCATCAGGACTAAAAATAAAGCTGACAGATGCAGCGAAGAGACCGAGTGCTCCGGGACGCCAGCCGAGAAACGTAACAGGCTTCTGCCTGCATTGCAGATATAAACGCATAGCTAAATAAGTAGGTTAAACATAGGGAAATTAATCCATTTAGATTAGATCGCTTCCTAGTTTAGAATTAGGCAAAATTCATAATATGGGCTTATATTTGGAATTTTACCGGTCGAGTCAAGTCCAGAGTTGAGAAATTGTACCTGGATCACTTCATACAGTATCTAAAGTCATTAGTTTGTCTGTTTCTGGATTATTGATAAGGTGAAGTATTAAATGAACCCTATATTTAACCTATAAAGAAACCACACTTCCCGATGAACCGGATCGAATTCATATCAAAATCATATCACTTTATAGATTCCTATATTTATACGCCGAGTTTATATATTTCTGTCCATTTTTAAAAGCACTATACAAATAAAATTGAACTGAATATAACATACTTAAATCCGGATAAATGCACACTCAAACTCTTGGTCAGGTGGAATGAACTCCAATCACGCAGCCGTTTTTTATTTAACAAGAGTTAGCCTGCGCATTCGGATAGCTCACAAAACACTTTATGATCTGCTTTACGAAGACAAATACAGCTCATACTTTTTATTTCCAAGTGTGAAAAGCGCTGGTCCCTTGCGTATCGTTGTATTTTCGTGTGTGTGTGTGTGTGTGTGTGTAAAAATAGACCGAGAGGAAGTGCTAGCACAAGCAGTGTGTGGATCGCTAGCATCAGCAATGAATCCTCATCACCTGAAGCTCAACACCTGCACTTACTCAGCTCTGAAGGGACTGTGGAGACATAAAGCGCTCAGAAGCTGGAGAATAATAAGAGTACTTACTTAGCACTAAATTGCCTGTCTTTAAAAAGATGATAATGTTTTTCCCCCATGTTGCTTTCTTCACACTTTAGTTTTTGTAATTAGCTTGGGCTTAAATGTAAAAATCCAGCTGGCAGGAGTTTTTTTTTTTTTTTCCTACTAAATACTTATTCACACTCAATCCAACGCAGCTAAACATCGCATTGCGAAATATTCATGAAAGGACGTTTTGTGATCGAGCTTTCTCTATGTAAGGATTTAAACATGATAGAAAGTGCCGTTAGAGTAAAGCAATCAACTTCTTCATCATATACCACAGCAGGACCACACTCCAGAGATTATTGTAAATTGTTGTAAATTATGACTTGCTATTTTGTATATATACTTTATTAAATTGTGATTTTATTAAAGTAATATTTCATTAAGCTGATCTGTGAACCGATCCAACAGGGAACATTAAAGGTCCCCTATGTAGGGTTTAGAGGGATCTAATATAATATTCTAATATAATATTCCTAAGTATGTTTTCATTAGTGCATAATTACCTGTAACTAAGGATCATTGTGTTTTCGTAAACTTAGAATGAACCGTTCGCGTCTACATAGGAAGCGGGTCCACCTCCCCATGTTGGCCACTGCAGTAGCCAAGAACGGAGCCAAGAATTCGGAAGAAAGGAATCTGAAAGGAAGCACCAGAATGACGAGGAAGAAGAAGAAATCAGAGGAATGAGAGGTTAACAAGGTTGTGATGGCTAACAAGGTTGAAGGCACAAATGTTGAAAACTGGAGGATCATACTTAGCAAAAAGCAAGGGAGTGAGAATGTAAGTATTTGGAGTTACGTTGCAGGTAGCTGACGGCCACCGTACGCTCTAATACATGCTTTAGAAGGGAGGGGTAAGGGAGGGCCGTTCAGGGGGTGGAATCCTACATATGGGACCTTTAACCGAGCGTTGTTGAAAATGTGGTTCTATTTTTGTGCAGAATGTTTAAAACTTTTTGGTACTCTGGACCTCACAAACAGAAATATATACGTAGCCGTCCCTACGGACGAACATTACAGCCGTTACATTGGTGATGTGATGTGGAGTCCAGGAAGCTGCACTAATCTTTTACTCTTAAGGTCAGTCCCTGATAAGCATGTATCCTGCATTCGGGAATGCCAAGCTACTCCCAATGTCTTCTCACACGAGCATGCTGGATTTTAACTCGGGTACTTTTATCAGTAGCAGCAAACATTTAAGAAATGATAGAAGTTAATGGAAGTAAAGCTTGAGATAATATGTGAAAGCCTGTAAAAAAAAAAAATCAGTTTGACGGAAAGGCAATACAAACAAACTAGCGTGATCTGCATCTGCGCTCTGGCCTCATTCGCTGATAATCCTCGCTGTTCTACGCTCAGATCACAGGCTGTAAATCCCAGCCAAGCATCTGCTCCGACTGTCAGTGCTACCTGATCTGTTTCGGTAGGAACTGAGGCAGGACATCTGCAACCGCGTCTATAAATCTAGTTGATTTCACAGATTGGCTGTTAACCTGAAAAGTGGCCTGCCTTAGACCGTCATTCAAGCCTTTCATTCGAGCAATGGATGTGTGCGTCCCTCATATACCACACCGAAAAAGACCCACTGTTCCTCCACAGATAAAGGCCGTCTTGTGATTCCTGCAAGGTCAGCACAATCCATACTAATTTTCAGCAGCAACGTGGTGTCACTTAGAGGCGGATCAATATTTTCTGTTCTATTTGTCCAAGTACAGCTTACAAATGTTATAATGTCATAAATGCATTTTTTTCAACGTGAACAATAAGATGTGTGTGTGTGTGTGAGCACACAAGTGTGAGTGTAAATCAGCCAAGTGGAATCAGTATTGACTTTACGCTGGCCTCCGTATGCACTCGTGTGTTCTCAGCGGCTCAGGTGCTGCTGTCCAGCTAATCAATCCAAAAGCATAAGATTACGACTTGAGAAGCAGAGCGCTGCTCATTTCCTCATTCGTCTTCATGTAGCTCATTGATTTTGTGTTCAGGCTGATTTAGTAGGTGGGCTTGCGTCAACTGTGCACACTAAAATACATCCTTAAAATCATCATCCTTTAGCCCAGTGTGCTATAATGGCACAAAATCGCATTAAAAAGTAATGGACGTTTGTTGACTTGTTTTCCCGGCAGTGTGAATTTTTCATCCTAATAAAAATAAAATACATAGAGCAGAGATGAAGAAGGCGGGCATTTTAGCCACCTTTGGAGCTCTATTACTTGTTAAAATGACAAATCAGTGACTGCTATGGAGCTTCCTTCGATCATTGTGCTCTGGGTCAGAGACTTTGTTTATTTGATCAAATATTTGTGATTAATTATATATAGATTATAGTTATAAGCTCTGGTGAGCCTATAGCTATAGTAATAATACATTTATTTATTTACTCAGTATAGTCAGATTCGGAAATTTAAAAAAGTCTTTTCAGGCTTCTTTAATCCATAAAAAAATTGCAAATTGGTGTGGCAGTAGAAATTGGCTTTTTGTTTATTATCAAAACAGCAATCAAAGCAGCTAGAGTGGGCACCCCTTTGTGGCTGGGTCTTTTTACAGCACCCGGTGTTCCCTGGTAGTCTCCCATTCAAGTACTAACCAGGCCCACCCACGCTTCGCTTCCGAGAACAGGCGAGATCGGGCATTCTCTGGGCGTCACGGCTGCAAACAACACCAATCATAATAACAATCATAATCGTTTATGCACTCGAGTCCCACCCATTTCTACTCCCACGGCAATTTACCAGTTTTCTATTAATGAAAGTATCAAAGAAAACACATTGAACTTTTCATTAGTATTTAATTAGTTATAGGTTTGAACAGTTGTTCTCTCACAAGTCTCTCTCTTTTTTTTCTCAACATGGTACAACTGAAAACAAGGTTTAGAAATGTACGTTATCAATAAACTTGGCTTCACAAAAAAAAAGTGACAAAGATATAAACAAAGGTATAAAGAAATAGATAAATATACACAGGAAAAAAAGCACACGGAGAGAACTCTTGGATGCGTGCTGTGTGCCAAGAGTGGGAATCAGAGCGTGTTATTATTGGGAAATGGGAATTACGGGAATACCCTTTCTAAAAAAAGGACATATGGAAGCAAACATTTCCTTCAGGACAACCAAGTTACCAGTTTCTGCTGCTTTAATGGAGGCTCTCTTGTGATTTCTTGCCGTCTAATCCTTTTTTATTTCAATGATAACACAATAGGATCAAGAGTGCTACCAGTGCTTTAAGCGCAAATGCAAAGCAAACATTTGCTCATTCTGCTTTCAATATGCACAGGCCATTTAATGGTCAGTACAGCAGGTTTTACGTTATATAACAAATCCGCCAGCGTGCCTGGTCTGCTCAGTGCACAGGGATAGTGTTAGGACTGTGTGATGTGATGTGATTTGAAAAAAGTAGACCAAACCAAACCCCAAATGGACGGTAAACATACTGTAGATTTTTTTTCTTTTCCCCAACATCTGGGGATGATACTACTGCTCGTAATATACACACTCCATTTTTTGGTGGTTTTTTTTTTCATTTTATCTACTAATGGATGATGGCAAACATGTCAGACGACATCTCAGATCTCTTTCCCCCTCGTTACTGGCGCGTTATTGGGATTCAGAGCTCACCATGGCACATGCACTTCCTGTATTATCATAAGAAATTGAGCTTGTCACAAGCTCAGCTGGACCATTTCCACTGAACCATTACCAAATCAGTCATCACATCTTTCATTACACTACAGAGAAAATCACTGGCTGTTGTCTCCTCCCTCGTGCAGGCTTCTACTCATTACGGACAAGGAAGAAAGCGGGGAAAATCAAGACCTGACTCTTAGCTGTATGGCTCAGGCTGTAATGCAGCTGATGCGCTATAAACTAGCACAAAGATCAGTCACAGCTTGACATTCAAAGCGTCCACGCAGCTGATATTTACAATACACTCACCGTATGTACTCGCGATGTAAATACACCTACCGCTCATTATACATTCATTTATTCTTTTATTTCTGAAGTATCATTATTCTTAGAGTTAATTATATGTTTTGTATTGGATCAAGAGGGATTGAAAATGAATGATTCTTATTCCGATCATCCGTGTTGGCTCAAAAACGAAAGGGATGAGATTCAGATAAATCTGACCTTTTTTTTTTTTTTTTGCTTCAATTTTTATACTGGCCTAGAAACGTCGAGTCTCGGAATCAATCCTTGTCGTTTTACTCCTAATGATATTCTTTCATTTATTTTTTTTTTTCCGTTTTATTTCCAGTAACAATCTAAGCGTGCACGAGTTAAATGAATGCCGGCTTGCACAGGAGCTGACTGCCCTCATAAATGTCTTGGAAATGTCAGTCACTGCTTGGGTACATATTTGCTTGCTGACACGGCTGTACTGAAACAATCACTGCGCTAGTGAGAAACCAGTTTTGGTCCAGCTCAATGGCTGGGCAAAAATAAAAAAATAAAAAAAATTCATCCCCCAGGCAGTGAGACTGGACAATACGGAGAGAAATAACATATCCTGATTCTAGCAGCTACTACTGTATAAGCCCTGCGGTGTAATAAAACAACCTGGAGAACCTGCAATGCATTATTCTTCAAAAACTGGCATGCATTGATATGACCAGAATGAATATTTGCTTGGATCACGTCAATAGCACGTCTTATCAAAACACAGACGGACAAAGACAGTTTGTCAAAGCGCTCATTTACATATAGCAGGCTTCTGCAGAAGGCAATGGTGGATGTAGTTCATGTATATTTAGCTTCCCAAAATTATTTTGCTCAGTTAATGGTTGTTGTTTTTTTCCCAGATAATCAGTGATATCTACAAAGAAAATAGAAATGACTTGTAAGGCTCACAAGTTATTATTATTTTTTGTTTCTTTCATCCAGTGCTTGTCAACTGTAGACTCGGCAAAGTGTTAGAATGGCTCAAACAGAGCACCATTAACAATCATGAGCTTCTACAGCAGATCTTCTGTTCAGCTCAGCCAATCATATGCATTTATGTCTTTCATTTAGCTGAACGCAGCTCATCAAGAAAGCGAACTTCAGTAATTAAACCCTCTCTGGTCTAATTAGTAAAATTATGACCCGGCTTGTATTAAAAACAATATTTAAAAATGACTCCTGCGTTTGTTTTCCACATCCAGGTCAGACAGACGTCTCGTCTGTTCGGAGTCTGTGCCGCTAGACAAAAGTGTTAATAACTTTTGGTTGTTCGTAGAGTCTGATGTGTTTACACCCATGAACCAATCGCTGACGTTTTATGCGTTGAAGGTGACCGCTGTCGAGATTCAGTCGTGTTGGTTGCTCGTTCAGATATTATCCGGAAATTTTATGGATCTGGACCTTTGTAAATGTTAGTGGATGTATCTACAGGAGAGACTGAACCATCTGTGCATTTGATAGAGGGGGGGGGGACCTCCCAAAGGACTTCCAGGAGGTATAATAAGTAGGTTTAGTGTCTCAACCTGCATCACTGTATGATAATTTAGCCCTGATACGAAATTGCTATAGAAACCGGAGACAAAACCGGAGACAAAATCACACCACCGTTTTGTTTTTGTTTTTTAATTTCCAAATTTAGGCTTCATTTCGTCAGTGTCACTTTTTCCCTGCATTATGACACATTTAACCATAGTAAGCTTGAGATGGAAAAAAAAATTCAAATAACGCTTAGTTATTTCACCCAAGAATGATTAGATATGGGATTACAGAAGTATTATTACTACAGTTCAACTGAATTACAGTTCAACCAAAATACAATTTCAAGCCCTGGGATAAAAATGTGATGCATCACATCACATCACATCACATCACAAGCAGCACTTAACGTCTTAATCATTTCTCAACATATATTTAGAGAAGCCTTTTTCTCAATAAGATAAAAACGCAGAGTGGTTCGAGCTTTCTCACACAGCTTTACTCTTAAGTCTCAGTAAAGACAGCACAGGACATGGCACATCCCCCCTCTCCCCATAGGCCCGAGCCTCATATATTACTGCGGATGTTTTCTTCCGAAGGTGTGTGTGTGTGTGTGTGTGCTGCATTCACTGTATTCTTGCGTATATTCACACTGACACAGCACTGCAATGTAAGATAATATCAGATATGCTATATCAAAATTTGCAACTTTACTTCCTTAATGCAATGTTATCTGAGCGATCTGGCGAAAAATATATTGTGCAGACATTTTTCTTTTTTTCAACAACTTCATATTTCAAGAAAAAGAAAGGAAAATGAAACGATTCCTAAGTGTCCAAACAGCTTCAGCGAGTAACAATGAATAACAAGTGAACAAATAAACATAATACACAATAATGTGTATTATAATGTGTATTATATATTTCAATAGCAGTAAGCATTTATCATATGGTCTGGCACTAATCCGGCCCTAATCCAGCCCTAATCCGTATACTTTTCCTGATAATCTTATGTATTCGGCATAAATAGTTTAATATATAGTTTTTATTTTTAACATAATATTCAATTTGAACTCCTTTCTACTTTCGACTCACTTTCCACTGATAAAACACACTGAGTTGACTTTGGTGCTTGGACCCCTAAAAATACTGTAATAACTTTAATAATGCAACTGTGATTTTCACACTGTAACAAAATAAAAAACAATTCCCATTCCCCCAGCAATGCTTCGTGGACTTAGAGAACTTCTGCTGTGGAAAATACTGTAACTTTATTTACCGTAACTATTATATTGGTAGATCTCTGTATATGTATTAGTTATGCTTTTTTTCCTTTTTTCTTTCAATCCAAGCTGCTGGATCAATTTTCCACACGATGCTATCTTTTCTTATCTTTAGGAAAAGGCACTCCTTCCTTACACTATCTCTAAGGACAAGAAGTCACACACACTCATACCGTTGTGTGAATCCAGCGTCACGTTCAGCTCTCAGCTCGGAGCATCTGTCGAGGTCTTACATTGCGGACGCTTTGGTTTAATAAGGGCCTCTTTTACAACAGTGTGTCATGCATTAAAAAAACCCCAAACATCTTAAATCGCTCTGAATATAAATCTATGCTTGCACAGCAAAATTACTGGCAAATAAATACAGCGTCACATTCCCAAGACCATCAGTCATGAACAATGTACTCTGTACAGGGAGAACAAAGAGTGGCTTCCTAGACACACTCTGATTCACACGGTGCTGGAACGGAAAGCGGATAAGCGTCAAGCGTCAAAGCCTCTGGAGCAAATCACACCTGATGGCAGTTCCCGCGAAGTGCAAGCGCAGCATCATCAGTCATGTTAGCGCTAGCAGGTGACATCGGAGTTCATCAGACTCTATGAAGGTCACGGACGTGAGCTGACGTGAACCACATGGATGTTGACTCTACATTCAGACGATATCTACTTAATGTTTGCATCGTACTGCCATACGAAAGCAAGTGAATAAAATTTCTTTCTCGTATTGTGATGCAAACAGTTATCAGTGTATGTTACACTTATCAGCTCATTTACGTGACACGTACATGCAGTGTAATTACTGACAAAAGACATGCTTCGCATACAGATCAACACATCTTTGACTTAGCCTAATTTTGTGAATTGATAACTTTTTCACAAGTTAAGTAATAGCTTGGTTATTATTTACACTTTGCCATTACTTTCCACTAACACCAAATGTAGCTGATTAGCCAATCAAAATCGAGCATTTACGTTTCTTTTATATTTTTGCAATGAATTCTGGCTTACACTGACTTGTGAACTTACTTCAGAACAGAAAACTGATAAATATGTGTTAAGCACTTGTCTACACTTTAACTAGAACAAGTCCACTCCACCGAAGTGGTTATGTTTTCGGTGCAGTTTGTTTGTTTGCTGTTTGATTGTAAGCATAATTACGTGAAATTTTCCAAACTGACTTCCATAAAACTTGGTGGCAGGGTGTAGGATGGGCCAAGGAAGAACCCTATTAATGCCATACATCTCTACAAAATCCAGTAGATGACAATAAAGTTCAACCGTGGCAAAACATAGCCAATGTAGGAATACAATAACTCTAATGGAAATATATCCAGACAAATAAAGTGTCTGCTGTTTCAGATTTGTATATCATAGAAGAGAGCAAGTTAATAGAACAAGTTATCTCCACCAAAGTGGTTATGTTTTCGTGCGGTTTGTTTGTTTGCTGTTTGGTTGTAAGCATAATTATGCAAAATGTTCCAAAGTGATTTCCATAAAACTTGGTGGCAGGGTGTAGGATGGGCCAAGGAAGAAAACATAAAATTTTGGTCTCAATCTGCGCTCAACAATGCCATACATCTCTACAAAATCCAGTAGATTATAATAAAGTTCCATAGTGACAAAACATAGCCAGTGTAGGAATACAATGACTCCAATGGAAATATATCCAGACATATAAAGTGTCCGCTGTTTCAGATTTGTAGATCATAGAAGAGTCGAATCTCGTCCTAAGCGGAGGTCTGCGCTCTCCGAGAGCCCTTCTAGTATTAATAAATATTTTGGAGAGGTAAAAAAATAGAAGGTTCCTGCTTTGTTGCGCTCTATGTAGAAACATTAGCCTGCACTAAAAAAAAAGTCTTAACAATTCTTTGCTTTGTTCTCAAAGTTTCCATTCTCAGTTTCTCTCTATCAAGTGATTGTTGAGCCACTGTAGGATTTTAAGAACCTTTAACCCTGTAAGGGTTTCCACAGGATGAGATGGCACTGTTTTTCTCTAAGACTTTGATAATAAACCAGGTCTGCTGCCTAAAATAAATGCATTTACCCTCATTTCCCCAACCCTCTGATTTAGGGTTCGACCTTTAGAAACCTTTAAATGGGACAAACAAACCCAGCATTTATTTAAGATGTTCTGGTATCAGGAGGAACACAGTCTGAGCAGATCATACGTCTGGTTGCTCTAAATCACGATCATCACCTTGGGTTCCTCAGAAGTGCCAAATAAACTTATAAAAAGTGGTTCCTCAGATAAGGAATTCCTCACGGGTTCTCTGAATGTTTTAATGTTCTTTAATGAGATCTGCTGGGAGCTTTTCTTTAAGGAAAACCCTCTATTTTAGGATTCTACATGAAAGGAAGAAACCCTTGAGGGTGATAGAGCAAGGCCCTTTGATTTAAAAAAACCCAAAACATTAAAAAACATTTCGACAACTGTTATTTATTATGCAAGGTGTTTTGGTAACAGAAGGACCACACTAAAGGGTTCCTCAAGGGTTCTTTGAGGTTTTTTTTTTTTTTTTTTCACTTTTACCTGAAACCTTTACTGAATAGAAAATTCTACACGAAAGGAACTAACATGAGAAAAAGAAACCCTTGAAGGTGCTAGGGGAAGCCTTTTTGTATTAAAAAGATATTAAAATAATTCCACAAAATTTATTTATTATGCAATATATCCTGGTGTCAGGAGGAACACAAACTGAGCAGATGTTTGGGAGCTCTAAATCATGATCATCACATCAGGTTCCTCAAAAGTGTGAAATAAACTTATTATAAATGATTCCTCCCAACCCTGGTCCTGGAGAAGCCCCTGCCCTGCACATTTTAGTGTCTTCTAAGTTCCCAATACATTCGATTTCACTAGTCAACTAATTAACAGTCTTTGAATTGAAGTGGGTTTGATAGAGCAGGAAAATACTTAAATGGACCAGAGTTGGGAACCTGTGCCTTAGATATAGGGTTCCTCAAGGGTTCTTTGAGTGTTTAACTTAATTAGATATAGGGTTCCTCAAGGGTTCTTTGAGTGTTTAACTTCCTTAGATA
>JAOVYU010000029.1:2086009-2099539 GCA_025674565.1 Synodontis membranacea
TAATTTCATAATTTTTGAAGTCACCATTACTCTACATCATTTTATTGCATGTGCCTAAGACTTTTGCACAGTACTGTATATAAGACTTTCTCAGCTCATTTTTATCTATTTCTTACTTGGATTTGCTCATTTTACAGGAATTACAATTTTGAACCCTTTTCTTAAAGTCTGACTAAACATTTTAATACAGAGTGTTAAAAAATGTTTTGTTCAGAAACCGTCTTTAAATATCCTGCACACTTGATCTGTTGTGCTCAGCTGGTTTACATCAGAAGTGCCTAGTGTTTCTGTGCCACTGCCTGAAAAACGTTTAAAGGACTGGAAAGGACTTGTAAAGCAAAGCTCCTACCACTTTTTTTTTTTTCCTTCAAATACTATTTTTCTGATATTCTTTTCTTTAAAAGCTACTAAGCCTTTTAACTAAAGCACTTCCCAGATAAAGTGTTTCACACAAAAATTACTTTCATTGTAATTATAATAAACCGTAATAAAATCGGTCCAACACACAAAAAGACAATCTCTTTATTAATCGTTTTACGTATTCCAGGCTTTCATATTCCCAATTGTTAAATGAGCCGATATGATATGTTTAATCTGATATCCCATCAACTATATCATTTCCTGATATTGGCCCAATACGAATACTGGGTATCGGATCGGTGCCGTCTCTACTCAGCTAACAGGACTGAATCAGCTCAAGGGTTGCTTTGGATAAAAGCGTCTACCAAAGAGAAGCAGCTAAACTATGCTGTCTTCCAGACATAATAGAGCAAAGAAGTGCTCCTCAACTGTAGTAAACATTTCTTAACGTTTATTCTTTTTAAACACTTATTACAAATTAAAAGAAAATCCCAACAGCTATGAGTAGATTGTGTAATGGTGTTCAGTTCATGGTTTTGTCCAGGAGATGGCGCCAAACACAGACACTAATCCAAAGCTTTAAACTCCTGGGAGGTAAAGAGAGAGGACCTCAGAAAATCAGATCATGCTGAATATAGATTTTATACATAAAGAGTATTACTAGAGTACTTTGGTGGTATTTTTTAAAAATAGCACGTGACCATACCACGTGGCTGAAAATGTGTGCATACATGATCATACAATAGGTGTGTGTAGTGTGTACTGCTATGCTTTTTTGAAATATTACAAAGAGAAAGGTGTGTGTGTGTGTGTGTGTGTGTGTGTACTGATAAAACGCGTGTCTCAGCACGACCCTGTTGAGAAATGGGTTCTCTCAGTTCTATAAAATATATCACCTCTATAAAAAGCTCAGCTCTGCAGAGGGGGTTGGGCGCTTTCCCCCAGCTCATTAATATTCATATAGGGGGAGGGGATTGTGGATGGGGCGTTTAAACCACGCCCCCTCTGTTAGATTCAGCCTATAGAATCCGGCGGCATTTTTTGAATGCAGGCCAAAAGTCCATATGGGAAAGAAACAGGGACTTACAAACAAAAGCTAGCTTCTGTTGTTAACAATTAGCTCATGCTATATTCAGTATTGTTTCAAATTCTATGTATTAATGTAAAAACAATCACATACTTATAATAATAATAATAAAATAAAAAATCTATGTGTACTTACATTCCGTGTACAGAATATAAACTTGTTTAACAAATCTATGGCAGGAAATTTCATCAGCAGATATTCTGAAGGCATGTCACTAAAAGTGCATTACAATTTTACTACTGTGGTAATAAATACTAAGTAGTTATTATTATTTATTTATTTATTTTTTAAAAAGCATTACTTTTGCACGTGGATAATGTAAAAGTAATTGTGTAGGTGTGTGAGATGAATTTATATATATAAAGAAAATGCGATACAAATACAATTGCAAAAAAAAAATAATAATATGATTTATCCTCTTACAACTCTTACAGTTCCATCATGCTTATTTAGAGGGAAAAAAACAGCTAAAGTAAATGTATTAATTGTCATTATACATTAATTGTCATCGGCACTGAAGGATCAAATAATAATAGCAGTACTAGTTGAATAACATGGACAAAATAACGCTGTAATGATCATACATATGATCATTATTTAGCTCTGTTGTCTTGTAAGAGGTTCTTGTACCTAAGATTTTGGAATTTATCATTTTTAAGTCTTAAAATCTTTTCCACTGAGATCTTTAATTGTATTTATATTTTTTAAGGCTGTAAAATGTGACTTTTTATTTTCAGCATCATACCACAGTGATGTTGAATTCTTGATAAGTCAGGTTTTTCATTAACAAGCTGCATTTTTGCTTTCTTAATAACCTCGACCTTATTTAGAAAAATAAAATAAAATAAAAAACGAAGGAATGGCAGTTTAAGGTACATCTGCTATTGCATTTACTAATAACAGGAACTAAATTGTTCCACGGATGTTTCACAGTAACTACAAATAGATAAGAAAATAAGAAAAGAAATCTCAGCAGCTCACTGTTGATTACTTTCCAATAACCACATACTATTTATACTGTTATACTGTTTTGTTTCTTACATTTTAAAGCACGGTGTTTGAAACGCAGGCCTGCAGGTCGGCGTTCTGTTCGGTGTTCCAGTTTTGGGCACGTGTATGTGTAATGGAGCACAGTTCAGATTCTCTCTCAGCTGCAGTGTTGCCATGGATACGCTGACCTCACAGCAGGATGGGAGATCATGGAGATTTGCCCGGAGATTAGCACTCAACGTTAGGTTACAGTAGCACAAAGGAGTTATTTATGCTTCTATTTTTGGATAGCAGTCGTTTCTGTGTTGTTGAGCATTTTCCTAAAAATAAATAAATAAATAAAATCGTGCTAACTGTGCTGGCGTGAGTGAGGAGTGTGTGTGTGACCTACTTCAAAGTCATGATGCTCTCTCTGCAGTGTGTGCACGACTGCAGTCACCTGGCTTCAAATGGTGATTCTGCCATTTAGGTCTCACTGATATCACAATAACAGATATGTGTGTAAAGTAAAGGAGGGAAAAACATATTTTAAATACAAGTAATGTGTCCTTCACAATGACAGATAAATAAAACATGCAAAATCTACACAAAACAGAATTTCGCTCAGTGTTACCTGGACACATTCACCCCTGTGAAACATTTGGAATACTCCAAAAGTCACATGTTCAAGAGGAAGTTACATCACCTAAATGTCTGTATGATTGGAAGAAGAAGAAAATTCATTTTCATGTTCATTGTCAGAGATATTTTTGATACTGATTGATGAGATTGCATTAAAAGGAAAATGCTTTCAAAAACAAAAAGTGAGAATTTACTTTTAATCAGTCGGATAAATGTCACTGTAGTATAAGCATGGATGCTAGTTAACCACATTTTACATATTTGCTTATTTGCAAAAAAAAAAAAAGGAAAAAAGAGTCAACTCTTTTTCTTTTGGCTCATTCAAAAGCAAAAAATGCAGCAACCCTGTAGTGGCTAACTAAAAAAAGATAGGATAAGCTAAAAAAAAAAAGAAAAGAAAACCTCACAAATACAACTACGAGACAAAATATGCTGGAACTACATTTAAATATTTTTTTCAGTATTATAGGTTATACATTTTCTAGCTGATCTACACTGAACACTGCAAGATATGAATGATTCTTGCCATGAATATTCTGTTTGTGCCATCAAATTATATGTTTTATGTTTCTTTTTCTAGCAGTTTTCTTTAAAGAAAGAAATTTTAAGAAGGCATGACTTGGCTTCAAACATGACTGAAAGGGTGTACTGTAGTTTAGCCAAAACCTTGTGAGAACCACTGGTGTAGAAAAAAAAAAACCAAAAGAAAAAAATAATAAATGCTGCCAAACCAAACCATAAACCATAACCATGAAACATGCATAGAATAACACTGGCTGTTTTCTTTTCTTTTTTTTCTCCTTTACTTTCCATTGTCAAACAGCATAACAGGTTGTTTCAGGTGACTTCTGTAGGCCACACTATTCATTACTGCACTGGGTGTATCCCGAATATCTAAAGTAAGAGTTAATTTCAACATGTTATTCTAACAAGTTCTTGAAAGAACCTGTTATTTGAAGGCATGTAAATAGATGCGTCACAAACTCAGACTCAAACTAGCTAACAAAGCTAAAACCACACCAGATAAATTATGATTTAAAAAAAAACAAAAAAAAACATAAGCCCTAGCTGTATGTTACAGAGAACTAGACTGCATTTACACCCAGCCATTTCATGCATCTTGTATGTGGATTGTATTCTGATAAGATTTTAACCACCTTATACATTTAAAGTGATTCATTTTCATTATTGACACACCACAGCACACAACAAAGAAATTGGTCCTCTGCATTTATCCCACATGTGAATCGTGACACACAGCAGGGGGCAGCTATTTTCAGCACCTGGGGAGCAGTGCTTGGGGGCGGCACCATGCTCAGGTTACCTCAGTGGCACCTGCTGGCCGTGGGATTTGAACCTGCAATCTTTCGGTTGTGGGGGCGCTTCCCTAATCATTAGGCCACCATCTGCTCCGAATCAAACCCAATGGCTAATACACGTTATTATGCAATTCAGCTCATTACATTCACACTAAGTATCTGACTAGTTATCTGAATAAGATTTTTTATGACTTTTTAAAATCTGACGTCACACATCACACTTATCGAGAGACACAAGAATGACCCGGATGAAGCGGTCTAAACAATTGAAATCTGTTTTTAAATCTGTCTTGTTTACACTTTCATTATTATCCTTGTAATCTAATAAGATAATGCTGATCCTCAAGAGTCATAACATGACCAAGATCAGATCCTCAAAGGCCCTGTTCACACCTGGCACCTGAGATCAGGTCAGCTCTACGTACAGGTGTGAACGGGGTCAAATGTGTCCCGAAGACTCATTGGGATGTGACCGCTTAGTCCACATTCAGACGTGGTCTGGGCCACGCATGGCCTCGTTCTTTAAGTAGTGTGTATGCGAATGTCTTCTGGGCCACACCGAAGGAGCATCTACTCAACTGATGTCCACTACGTAAGCAGAAGTACATGCTCATTCGCTTAGCAACAACATCATATAAGTGCGACAACGGGCAACAACAACAACAGGAACTGGCTAAATGCTGTAAATGTTTCATTTAAATAGTTTCATTTCCGGCAGACTAGGCACAGGAAGCACACTGCAGAGAAGTGAGATCTGATCACAAGTGGTCACTTGAGATGCATGCGGAAACACATTCTATTGCTTGTGGGAACTATTGTACTTAGAGCTGTCCACTTGTGAACTGGTCGCCGAGGACGCATGTGAATGCCAAGTGTGAACAGATTTGACTTGGATCAGATTTGGACCTGCCTGCCTAAGACAGAAACACTTCTGGGAAAAGAAAAAAAAAACATAGCAAAAATGAAATCAGATCTTATCTCAAGAACTTATAGGATTCAAACCACATCTGCAGTGTACAGTATATGGATACGACCCTGTTTACACTCATGTGTCTTAATTCAGAATCTGCCTTAGTCTGGATTTCTCTACTTGCAATACAGGTTGATCTGACAAATAGTCTCAGAAATCTTGATCCCACTAACTTGTAAGAAATAAACCAGATTTGCTTACTTGTTTGCAATGTGAACACTCAGTTTACAAATCCAGTTTAAGAAATGGATCAAAGGTGCCCTTCCGTGTAAACAAAGCTCAGGTAAAGATTTAGTAAGAATACTAGCTTGCGATATGATTGCTCTGTGAATCACTCCTCATTGTACCTTTAGCCGTTGGTTATGATGTATCATTTCGCATTGTTTCAGTGCCACTCCTTGATCGTTTATCTACTGCAGCACGTCTCGCTAGCTTTTCCAGGTTGAGGTTCCTCCCCTGGAGAGGAATTGATAAACTGGTGCAACACAGACAGAATGGATTTAATTAACCTGCTTCTTTTTTATGGCACTCTCATTATATAGTCAAAGGGGATTTAGATAGCCTGCCCTAGATTGCTTAGTGATGCTCCTTTTTCTATCTTTCCTTCTTCCCATGTTATTCAAATCATCTCTGTTTGTCTACAGAATACAAACTGGTTGTCATGCACATCCAGGAAAATGCTTTTTAAGGTGTCGTTTAGTCCAAGTTTAAAGGCATGCGTTTTAGAAAACCCTTGGAGAATTGCTCTATAATTGGGTCTCCTTACAGAAAGACTGGTTCGGGGTGAATTCATGGGAAAGTACGCTGACTTCTTCTTCTTCTTCTTCTCTTTTTTTTTCCTGTTCAGGCTTCTGCTTTCTCTCACTGTTTCCAGCTGCCTCAGGGTACACTCGCGCCTTTGTCTGCATCTGGAAGAACAGGAATGCTAACTGGAATGTGTTGTGTGTGTAAACTTTAGCCAGCGCCTCACACCTAGCAAGGAAATTTGAAACCTGTCTCTTCCTATGATAAGTTACTCTATGTACAGTAACGTTATTTATCACATTTTAGACGCAGTACGTTAAAAAAAATAGTCTTTCTAACAGAATGCTAGCAAAAAAAAAGAAGACAGAGACTTTCTCAAAAGTAAGAGACAAGTAATAGGAATTCTATTAACATTATATTTTGTCTGCTGTGATGACTTGTGTCTGAGCTAATTTACTAGCATAGGACTAGCCGGCTAGCTGTTTGGTTTTGCAGGAGAACATAGGGATGTTAGAGCATAATCAGGTTTATTCAGAAATCCTGACTTTGGTTAAAAGTATAGAGAGGTTTGTATGTCTTTTTTTTTTTTTTTTTTGCCCATTGGGGACAATTTATTATTCACCATCATTTATTTTTAACAGGCCTCATTGTAACAGGCCTCATTGTGATTATATATTAAAGAAAGCTCAAGGTAACTCAACAACACAACAAGTCTTATTTTGACCTATTTCTGTAATCTAGTGAAAGAATAGTTTAGGTCACTCTATTGAAAATTATTTTCTGTGCACTATTTATGGTCACCTTTAGGCTGGATTTCCAAAGTCCCCGTTACGGTAAGGAGCTCAGCTCTTCAGGTTATCGTGTTTGTGCAGAGAGGCAGTGAGAGCTTCCTGTTTTCATTGTGTGTGAGGAAACAGAAGCCGTGTCCAGGCCAGCACTGCATCTGCACATCGGCCTCTGGGCACGTGGCCTCTGTGAAAAGACGAAAGAAGCTGCTCTATTAACTGAAACGTCTCTGCTGCCAGGCAGTGTTGCCAGATTGGACTTGTTCCCATATGACAATACTTCTTTTCAAGACGGGTGGATTGTGAAAAAGCTTTGGATTGTGGTATAAGCGTCGATGACTATTATCCAATCATACGGTTATCTAATTTTTTTTTCTTTTTGCTCTACTTCTGTGCATTCTGGAATCCTAGGTAGGCGGCATTTGTAGTCAGTGTGCTCAGTTGGTGTGCCCAAGGCCGTTCCATTTGGACACAGCATAAGACAGATGCAATTTAAAGTCCCCTGAAATGGACCAATTTGGAGGCACGCGGTGGCATAGAAGCGAAATCAAGAGTTCAATGGAAGTGTGAGGCTCCAAAATGGACAAAACGCTAATTTTAGCATGTGCAAGCATGGGGTTTTATATAATACTTCCTAACTGGGCTGGAAGTTTTATTTAATTTAAAAAGGTAGGATTAGATGGTATAATTGTAGTTTCGTTTACTGTCATGTTGTTTGCCGTTTAAGGCCAGCGAGTTAGCTATCTTACTAGTAATCAGCGTGCATAGCAACGAAGTCCTAAAACCAATTTGTTTATATGGAGTAATTGTTCTTAAATGAATTTAAAGAACCTGAATTGCATTACATTGGCGTCCTTATGACAGTACAGCTAACGAAACATTTTTAGACGCTGCTTTAGATTCTAGTGTGACTACTGCTTTTTTTTTTTCGTGTTCATAGTGAATTCAGCGAAGGGTAAACAATCTGGCAACCCTCCAGCCAGCTAGCACGTGCCAACATTTGTGTCTTCAGACAATGTCTTCCATATGCCTAACAAAATAGTCTCCCGCAACTTTTATGTAGCTGAGCGAAGACCTAAGCTTCTGTTGGCCACATTAAATGAAGTATAAAAACTCTAATGACTCTGCTGAAGCGGAAGTTTTAGTGGAATTTCTGTCTTTGATATATTACATTTATTACATATCATAAAGGTGTTATGAGAACCAGAGTGTATATAAGCAGGCAACATGATTAAGGCATGAATGTCCTTTTAAATAGTCACTAAGTTACATGAAAAAAAGTTTAGTAAGTACTTTACGGTAAGCGTGGTGGTATAAATGTATATGTCATTACTTTGTTATTCACAGAAGCCTTTAGTGTCTTGCCTTATTTCTGTTCTGTGTTGGCCAGTTTTGGGAGTGTTTATCAGGTTTACTCCCACTAATTACTCTGTCTGGCACAGATGGTGAGCACTGAAGGTCTCCAGGGTCTCCTGATTACCCAATCACCCTCCTCTGAGGGCGTTCAAGAGTTTGGGAGAGCATACCATGGAACAGTCCGCTCGAAGTGATTCATTTCCTCCTGAAACCCCTGAGTCAATTGTCTCATTGACCTCTTTGTTCAGTAGACCTCTATGCACGTTTGACTCATCAACACCTCTCCAAAGCATTCAGTTCTGTAATTTCTGTAATGCGGCTCTGACGTATAATAAAAATGTCCGTTTTCTCCATCTTAATATTCGTGTAAGCTTAATTAACCAATGGCTTTGTTTATTGAACTTAGAGGCCGTGAATATAAGGCGGTTGCCCAGATCTGAAGCTAAACAATGGTATGATTTTAATCTCACTGTGTTAATGAACTACGAGGCCTCCATGTCGTCTCGCTGCCCATTAATTATAATGCATATTTAATGAGCAGATCAGCAGGGTCCTCCTGCGCTCGGCCCGCATGCTCCCAGGGGCATCGAGTTACAATCAAAGGGGGAAGGGCGCTGTCAGGGAGAGCCAAGCCAGCCAGGAAGGGCTACTCCTAAAGACTTTTCCCTCCTTTTTTTCTTTAAATATCGCCTCCGCCTAAAACATTTACGAACCTTGTGTTTATTTTACACATTTATGATGCCAGTCATATTGTAGCTTTTTGGTATTTCCTTCGATTTGTGCAAAAATTATCTTCCCTTTCCAAACAAGCCATTTAAAGACAAAATCAGTGATTAAATCACACCCAGCTTTTGCATCTGATTTAATGCACTTTCTTGGCAAAGTATTATCTTAAAGCTACATATTTATTTATTCAACTTGAAGTCTATCAAAGAACATCCAAAAAAAAAAAAAAAAATCCAAACTTTTCAGACCTTGGCCCTCACAAGGCGTTCAGAGTCCACCCCTCCCCTCTGCCTTTATCTTCATGCCTTGGTCCACCTCCTTCCGTCCACCGTAACCCCCCACCTCACCACACCCCAAGCAATCCCATTTATGGTATAAGACATGTAGGCTTGATGGGGCTTGAAGAAGTTTGCCACCCTCATTAAAGAAACATTGACTAATTTAATCATTGTGTTACATTTCCGAGCGTGTATAAGAAAGAGTAGTACTACACCTTTGATAGATGAACAGAAACGGAGACCGCATTTCATCACCCTGCACTTTTAATAGGTCCATTTTCATCCATGATAATGACACTTAGACTATTCCGATCCATTATTTTAATGGTCTGAGTTGACACATGGGGCACAGAAAAGATCATGTGTAATGGGATGAACGGAGAAGGAATAGGTCAGATTGGTGTAACTGGGATGTAACTGTGTGCACTTTTTGGCTACATTCCTTGTCTTTCATTAACAGGTGGACGTTTTTTTAACCTTTGATCCGGGTCATGGAGGACAAACATGTGCATAGTAGTATTCCCAAAGGACACGTAAACAGTAGTAGATGATACGCATGACATCTAACACAAATCACTTGGAAATGGCCTGAATGATCGCTTCCAAGGTTTTTAAAAGCAAAACCCTATACGAACGACATGCACCAGTTTACAAGCTCCCATTTAAACGCTCATTCTCGCCGGGTCTTTATGTTACATAAAGGCGTGCACAATTTTCAAAAGGAATCGTCAAATTTGCCATGTCTTGGAAATGTCAGCTATACACATTGTATTAACAATTGCTTTCGCATTTAAGGCATTTGGTAGACTTTTCAACTTAGAAGATACACTATCAACAAAGTCTGTTTTGGGAGGGGGTTAGTTTTGCATTTTCTTACCTTGCATTTGTTCTGATTAGCTCGGTTATTTGTCTAGAGATATTTGTTGATCTTGATCATGATAGGATGCTAGATCTTTTTCTCCCCTCCACATAAATGCAAGATGTGGACAGTTGTAACAGTTCACCCCCCAGTTCGTTTAAATATGACATAAAAATATGAATGAAATCATGTCATATAGGCCTACTAAACAAAAACATGCCGCATTGTATTTCTCTGAATGACATAAGGGACAAGTGACTGCAAAATAGTTTGCAGGACAGTAAAGTCACTTCTGATATTACGCGAATATATTAAACATGTGAGGTTATGTTGTAACAAAAATATACAGCATGCATTTTAAGCATGTATTACTGGTGTACCCATGTTTGCTGCTCTACGTACTTATTTTATAGATGTGTCCTGTATGCATATTTATTATAAAGCCTGCATTTTTTAAATGCACGTGTGATTTGTGTGTGTGTGTAGTGCATTGCTTTGTCTTGCAACGTACTGCATGTGTGTGAAAGGCAAGTATGAGCGCGTGCAGCGCAGAGCCCAGGAAGAACGGGAAATTTAGTTTCAGCGGGAAGCTCGTGCACGATATTACGTCCTTGGATTAAAGATTTGATTGAGTGCACGACATTCACGCTTTGCCCGTGAAATCCGCGATCCAGTCCGACTCCCGTCCCCGCGTTTTCATTCTCACCCGCCATTGTTGGCTCGGGTTTCAACCCCCCCCCCTCCCCCTTCCTCTCCCTGCGCGCGCTCGTGTCGCGCCGCCATTTTGTGTCGCGCGCCAAAGTCTCCTAACGAGTCCCGTCATGGCGCCTTTGTTTCTTATCGGCAACACAAAAGAACAAGAACACACCTAAAATAATATACGTTATGACACGACATTTCCACTTTAAAATAAAAAAAAAAAAAAAAACATGAATAACAACATCCAAGACTTCCATATAAGACGTGGGTGGTGATAAATAAAGCTCTCAGTGTGAGGCATTGAAGGATGTAAAAACAAAAATGGTGGAAATAGTAAATTCCCTCTCAACAAACTAGCTCCTTACTTGTCACATTTTCCAGGTTTTAAAATGTGTATTTAACATTTTCAAAATCTCAGAAAAGTCACCGGCAAGGTTAGCGAGACGTATTTAAACTGCAAAACACACAAAAAAGAGCCTTTAAATGTAGTGTTTTTTTCGACACGCCTCAGGTTTATCAGGAGAACGTTGAGCTACTAGCGTTCAAAAAACTACTGAAAACATCTACATAACATCTTTAAAAGGACCAATGAATAAAACAAGGATTATTTTAAGACTGTGTGTTAATCATAGCATTACAAAAATTAACAAGAAAAATTATTTTGGCTCTAGGTCTTGGCCTAGTGGTTTTAGTGTGGACCCGATTTTCCCTTCTCCAATGAAGCGTTATTAGCTCCGTATGCAGCTACATATCCTGTTTTTATTTTATAAGTCCCTTAGAGATACCGAACTGTCTATAAATATAACATTTTTGACCATGGTACTTAAAAATCTAGTTCTTTGTAATGGTTAGCTGAGCTAACTATGTATTCACGCACCCAAAATCACTGAAAAGTTCTTCAAAATTCCCAAAACGTCACGATATAAACATTATGTGTCGTGTTTTTCGGTATCACAGTAACCATGTGGTCTCAAGAAATAAGCCTCAGTATTGAGCACAGCTTGCCTTGCCTATGGAATGCCTCTATAATGAAATGAATTTAAATTTTTTTGTTTTATATTTTTATTTTTATACCCGACGTATTAGAATGAAGCTATAAACTCAACATGTAGCTACACAGTCTGTTTCTGGCTGAATATTGAAGTCTCAAAGATAGGCACTATGTTGGCATGCTGTATTTAAGGTCTTAAAATGTTTGCCCTTAGTGCAGTTTTATTTAACTTTATTTAGCTTTGTCTAGTTGTAATTCTGCACTAGGTGGGCTATTACAATTCATCCAGGCACTAAAAGCTATTAGGCCTGTCTGTTTTAAACATCAAACAAACTGAGATTAACTTTATTTACCCAATGCATCACTGTGGTGTTACAAGCTTTGTTAGTTTAGTATGGCTTTGGCCTTGACCATGCACTTGGACTGGCTTCTCTAATAAAGTAAAAGTGTTAATATTAACTAAGATGCACATCGTACTGTAATGAATCTTTAAGCTCTTTGTATAGCTGTTTTGTTTGTTTTTTTTGGCTGAGTTCCATTTGGCGCCTACTGTTAAGAGCACCACGTGGCCTCTGCACTTTCTGTATTGAACTATATGTACAACATCAACGTAAACCACCAACTTGGACATGGATTTATTTGAAAGTTCAAAATCATGATTCTTCATCACAGGCAAGAATAAACCAACAACAGCAAATAAATTTGCTTTTTGGTTGAATCCCAAATGGCCTCATATCTGTTGGAAACGGTATTGAATTCAACAGCTTATAGTGCACTTTCTCTCCAACAGGCAACCATTTAGGATTGACAATATGACTAAGAACCCTGCTGGCATAGACAGTAGTTATTGAGAGTAGCTGAGATGACCGTCTTTGTGTTTTTGGCTGTGACTTTGCCTTGCACACATACATGACAATAGTGTGGAAAGAGCTATCAGGCCAACAGGTCTTTACACCTCTTTCACTTTGCATATCAGTGTATGCAAATGTTAAAAAGAAAGCCAGGACCACATGCTAGGATAATTACTTTAGTGGTCTGTGCTGTTTTCAAGGCTGTGCAGATGAATATTCAAAAGAAAACAATATAAGGGATTAAGTGGTTTAAGTCATATACTTTGGTCTTATCTGAGAATTTTAACCTGGAGTGAGTGCATATACTCAAATATTTATTGTATTACACTGCATGTTTATTTTTTGCATTGGAATAGTAGTTTTGTCCTGCAGTTCTTACACTATTTGGACAATGGGAAGTCCTGTGCCTGTCATTTGACTTATATGCTGGAACATTGTTCTTGGAACTTTTTTTTTTGTATAGGCCTGCATAGTAGTTGGTAGAAAAAATGAATTAAGTTTAAACTGAAAGAACCTTAAGGTCATGTATATTTTTACAAAATTGTTCATGCAGTTGTTAACACATTAACCAGATGCAAATTATTATTATGTGATCAAAAATGTTAAAACTGAAGTCCTTGACCTTTAGCTGTGTTAAAGTACAATAAATTTTCTCTGCGCAATCATTGCATGTGATGCTACATAGATGACACTAGATGGTAGTAAATATCTGTAAATAAATTCTGATACTGGTATTTCAAGAAGAAGAAGGTTGGTAGTAGATTTTGCAATCATTTGATGATAATTTTAGCCAAATATTTTCAGAAAAGGTTGCATAATAACACAGGGAACAAAACAGCTACAGTGGGAGTTATAAATTTAATTAATTAATTTATTTATAATGAGCTATTATAT
>JAOVYU010000029.1:2099639-2116203 GCA_025674565.1 Synodontis membranacea
TGTCACTTGTTTATATTTTAGAGTTTAAGAAAATTGTGAAATGAGTCAGAATGACATTTTTGAAGGCCTAGCTGTATTCAGAAACATCTACACATAAATCTGGATGTGAGGCACATGACACACATCACTCAAAATGGGTCAGTTTGAACACTGAATATTAATTGAAGAAACATTTACTTAAGTATCAGTATACTACTCAGTATACTAACTATACTAGTATAGTGCATATACTTAGTAACACATCTTCTGCTTACTACTATTACTGTAAAAATACAAATAAACCAACATCTAACCAACAAATAAACCAGCTTCATACCAACATTACTGTAATAATACAAATAAACCAACATCTCAATACAATTGAACCAACATTAACTGTTTGATACAAAATCCTTTTATACAAAATTACTGATTTGAAAAAAAAAAAAAAAAAAATACAGACAATACAATCTTTGTTACAAAATTTGAAAAAGCCATGTTTTTATTTTAATTTTTAAAAGTTTTCCTAAAATTGTTAAACTTTACACAGGTAAATGCATTACCTATAATTTGATACTTAGATATTATTATTATTATTATTATTATTATTATTATTATTATTATTATTATTAATTTATTTGTTTATTTATTTATTTATTTTTAAAAGAAAGAAAATAAAGAAAAAGCAAATTTAAGCTTATGCAGATTCTTACCTATAATTTGATACTTAGATATTATTATTATTATTATTATTATTATTTTAAAAAAAAGAAAGAAAATAAAGAAAAAAGCATATTTAAGCTTATGCAGATTCTAACCATTAAAACCTCTTCTGTGTTAGACAGTTTTGCCACAAGAGGACGCTACAGTGCAGAGAAAGACAGAATCCGGCCAGAATCTGTGTCTTGTTAGCATTTGACTTGGAGTAATTCCTATAGTAGTTTTATGATGTACCTAATCTAACAAGTTTCAGAATTAGATATGCATGCAGTTTTGCTCTCAAATGGCTTATTGTCTTCAGTAATCATTTGCAACAGAGCAACACCTTATTTCTTTTCTTTTGTTTTTTTTTTTATTTCCTATTATTAACTCTGTCGACATGGATACAGTAAATAAAAAGAGTACAAATATCCAGTGCATTAATGGTACATATGCCAAAATGTCATGCAAAACAAATAACAGATCTTGTTCAAGTGTACACAAAAAAGTAAATATTTGTTCATACAGATATAGTTTTTCCAGATGTCCTTTCTAATGTAGTACAGAATCTCCAACATAATTCAATATACAGAAGATTATAGAGCCAGATGTAGTATGTATGCCAGTTTTCTGTGCTGCTGTAAGCATGGCAAATTATGTTGTAAGTTGTTGCCTAACTCTTTCATTTATTTGCCACATGTAGAGGTTTTGTATTGTGGTATGAATGCTGACTTGGAGATAATATGCTCCGATCTATGTATCGATCGTGGATTTAATTATGCAGAGGCTCACTACTCATCAATCTATCATCATTTCCTAAGCTTTTTCTTCAAAGTGATCTCAGATATTAAGATACGACAGGATCTGGATTTCTAACTGTAAACTTGAATGAACTTTTTAAGGTGAAAGTCCAACTGGGTTTTTTTGAATCCTTTCCAAAAGCTCTGATTGCTCACACTGACCTGGTGAAATTCCACTAGAGCAAAAGTGAGAAGAAATGACAACGCAGTTGTTGCTTTGTTTTTGCAAGTTCTTTTTTTTCCCCTCCCTCACTCTCTATCTGTCTCCATATCTGGCGTGTGTTAACTCTCACTCATGATTAATTCACTAAAGCCTTTCACTCGTCTGTTTCACTTGCGTTCTTCTTCGCACATACTGAAATTTTGCCCACGACCTTTGGAAGAACCGGTGAGAATCGACACCTGAAACATACATTTTTAGCTAACACTCAGGAGTGGGACACACTTGACAGTATTTTGTGAACGAGTGTTGTTTTGGAGAGACCTGCAACAGGCTCCTTACTAAGTAAAGATGTAATTAATATTTAATCGGATAGGAGAGACTCCGGTCATGCGGTACATGAGAAAGACACCTGGCCTTGTGTTGTGACCTGACCGTCTGGGTTTATGTGTGTGCACGTGGGTTTAGGACATGCAGCTATGAATACTATTGCTCCTGCTAGTTCAGTGTTTAAGATTCTGCAAGAGTGAGCAGAAGGTTGTAAATTCAAATCCCATCACGTCCAAAGCTCAGCTTAGTAGAGACCAGATAAAAGCAACAGCCATATGAAAAGTCATCCGATCTACAATATTACTATTATCTGTCAGATCTGCACATTGTTAATGTCACTCAATGAAACACCACCTCCTGACGGTCAGAGAGCACCTCTGCTCTCCTTCAGGAGGAACAATCAGCAGTGTCCTCACTCCGAGGCCGGTATGCTAATGAGCCTTGGTTTGTTGATCAACTAGAGGCTACACGTCCAGCCACAATGGTGCATTTAATCTGACGAGCATGGAACAAAGCCAGCGCTTGTCTCCAGAGTGCGTCTCTACTAGTCACTGACTGTCCATGCTTTATATCACAGTTAATGAACCGATACATCGAGCTTACAGTAGTGATCTTGTTCTTAATACCTCGACAATTATATTACGCACTGCAAGAAATACACGGCTCTCCTGGACAGAGTGAGAGACAAATTCAGCCAACATTTATTTGGGATAGAAGTATTCAGAAAGTTGTGATATAGCTCGTATTGCTAATCTCTTATGCGTGTCATGGAAATCGATACATACAGTATATCGCGTTATGCATATTATCGCGGACACCATTTTCCAAATATTGCGAGTTGAGATAATATGGTTTTGTGTAATAGCATTGAGTTGTGTCGATGTATTCATAGTTGTATTCTAGTTGTGTTTGCAGGTCTTATATAATAATACTAATCATAATCATCATCATCATCATCATCTTCAATCATTATTTATAATTTTATTTTTTACTAGTAGTAGTTGTATTAGACCTGACTTTAACACAACATCTTAGCAATGATTTTGGATATATTAGTGTTAAATTGCGCTACAAAATCCTCATCTGAACGCTTCTTCACGCTGTAACTAAAAGCCTTGTGTGGTCAGCCAGTAAAAGGGAGGTGGAGCAGAAGAGTAAGAAAAAAAAAAAGAGGGAAAAGGATTAGTGCATTTAAGCTAAGGCAGGTAGACTGAGGGTTGAGGAATGAGGCTAGATCAAATAGGAGGGACAGGAAGTCTCCACAGGGATCTGAATGTCTGCAGTCAGGGATGTGATTTTCATTTTAAAAGCAACAGTTCAGGACAGGTTGTCGAAGTCTGTTAGAAAGCATGTTATTTGTTGTGACAAAGAAGTAGCCTTGTCATAACTAGACATGGAACGTACAGTATCACTATGGCCAGAAAATTCTCTTAAACAAGACACAATCACACAGGCCGTGTTTTAAATCTCAAATCGGTGTTTCTAAGAAACCTTTCAGACGTAACCTCTTATATTTAGAGGAGCCGTAATGCGTTTCGGGCATATGCGTCAGGTTTAACGCTAAGATTAGCAGAAGGTTTACAAATACAGTACAGCAGAGTAGTATTGATTGATATTTCTCAATAAGGCAGAACCAACTGCAGTTCAGTTTGCCGTTTCAGCTACGTTTTAATAATTTACCAAGACATCTAAGGTAAATATAGACCATATGGTCATGTGCTCACTCTCACTGTGCCTATATTATCTGTCTTATCTCGCTAAATTCTAAAATGCAATCATTAGCTAGCTTATGCTCAGCATCCATTTTCGTCACAAGTTTAACCACTTGAATAGTGAACAAATTTTTTTTGTGCTAGAATTCGCTTGAATAACTTAATAAAACTTTATAAACTTACATGCATTAACGGTGATACAAACTGAATGGCAAACAAGCTTCATGAAACATTGATAAATGTGTGTGCTGCCTGAGCTAGTACATTGGATTCAAAAATAAAATCCTTCTTATTGATGGCGTATGAAAGAAGAAAGAAATTTCCTGCAAGAAATAATGACATAAAGTTACATTTTCCATAATCCTATATAAGTTAAAAAGATATAAAGTTCACCCAACCCGAGCTTTCTGTTCTAACAGCCTGCATTATCATTATTGTAATATCTTACCTAAGGGCACATTCAGGCTCTGTGCACACAAATCAAATATAACTCACTTTTCATTTTTATTCTTATGAGTGTTGTGTAATGCCATATTCACACACGTGCTGCATGACGGAGATTCATTTACTCAGTTCATTAAAAATGCATGCCAAGACAAGCTTTACCCTGCATTACGCGTACATGTATATAGTATAATATTGTCCATGTTTGTCTGCATGAGCGCACAGCTTATGTTAGCACATGGTACCTTAAAGATTATGGTTCTATTAACTTCAAGGTTGCGAGTTCAAATCTCACAGCTGCCAGAGAGACACTGTTGAGCAAAAACCCTTAACTGCTTGGACTAAATTCCGTCTGACTTCCGATGCAAGTCTCTTCAGATAAAAGCACTTTGCCAAAAACTACATTTCATTTTCTTTCTTAAATGTGTCGCTCTTGTCATTTCCAAACACGGAATCTAGTCTCAGCCACAGATGTTCCACCTACATTTGATATCTGTTGTACACTTTTCTGGCCATGACCTTCAGGATCTTTAAGGTTGCAAGCTTCTGTGTAAAAGTACTTGAACACTTTTCAGCTTTGTGGAGTAAAATACAGTCGCTGGCCTCCAACATTTCATGGAATCCAAACTTCAATGAGTAAACATACTGTAAATATCCCATTAAAGGTCTTAGACATCTTTTTATTGCAAAAACACACCAGACGTTCAAGCGAATCTTAGGAGACATATGATATATTCAGCTTACATTAGACATTACGTATCAGTATATCTCTGATTACCATCATATGCTCCCTTCCAATACAAATGCATCCATTCATACCCATAATGCACCTGAGCGCCATCTGGGCATAAGAGGAAGTAACTACAGCATTAAATTATGTACACCTGTCAGCCATAACATTAGAACCACTGAGAGGTGAAGTGAATAGCGTTGATTATCTTGTTACAGTGGCATCTGCCAAGGGGTGGGGTATATTAGACAGCAAGTGATCAGTCAGGTCTTAAAGCTGATGTGTCGGAAGCAGGGAAACTGAGCAAGTGTAAGGATCTGAGTGACTGTGACGAGGGCAAAATTTGTAATGGCTAGACGCTTGGGTGAGAACATCTCCAAAAACAACAGGACTTGTGGGGGTGTTCCTGGTATGCAGTGGTTAGTACATACAAAAAGTGGTCCAAGGAAGGACAACAGGTGAACCAGTGACAGGGTCATGGGCGCCCATGGGCCACTGATGCGCAAGGGGAGATAGAAAGCTGGTTCTTCTGGTCTGATTGCACAGCGGAGCTAAGTTAATGTTAAAGTTAATGTTGACTATGATGGACAGGTGTCAGAACACAAACTGCATCACGGCTTGCTGTGTACGGGGTGATGCTCTGGGCAATGTTCTGCTGGGAAACCTTGGGTCCTGGCATTCACGTTCACATTTCGTTGATACGTACCACCTACCTTAACATTGTTGTAGGCCAAGTACACTCTTTCCTGGCAACGGTATAACCTAAATGCCAATGGCCTCTTTCAGCAGGATAATGCGTCCCTGTCACATTGCTAAAATTGTCCAGCCATTTTTTAAGGACTTGACAGAGAGTTCAAGGTGTTGACTTGGCCTCTAAACTTCACCGATCCCATTCTGATCAAGCATCTGTCGGACGCGCTGGACAAACAAGTCTGATTCATAAAGTTCCCACCTTGTAACATACCAGACTTAAAGGATCTGCTACTAATGTCTTGGTGCCAGACACCACAGTACACTTTTGCTGCGGTATCGTTATATTTGTCGCTAAGGGAAATGTGCTTGGAGTGTGAATGATAAAATCATGCCTTACAGAGAAAGATGAGAGATGTCACTTCCCCTGATTCTATTTCTCACTGCTCAAGATAAATAGCCAAATGTGAACTATGTGAGGAGTTATTAAAACTGTTGCCCTAGAATTCCTTTCCATCATGGACCTTCGTTTCTCTAATATACACTTTCTGCATTTCTATAATATTCTCAAGTGTATAGATACGTACATGTGCACAAAAACAGCTGCTTGTGATATGAATTTATGTGTGTAATATTGTCTGGGCTTGCACAGAGCATATCTCAGATTCTGGGGGGGCAAAAAAAAAAACCTTTGGCTCTGATTTGAGAGGATCTAAAGTTTCACAGTCATCTGTGGTGGTTGAGTTTATATTACGTGTATCCAAAGTGTCACAGGCTAACGTAATCAGAGTTATTATTTTAATAATCCTGGTTTATTCGCATTTAAATAATTAGCTAAAAATAGGCAAATGTGTGTGTTTAGGGAGTCATAATGGTAAAAAGTTTGAAGTACGTTACAAGTATTAAACGTATACTGTCTATCATCCAGCTTTGGTTTGTCTACCCTTAAAGACTCTATGTGGAACCCGATAACAAAAGGGGTTTCCTTTAAGAAAGAGAGCCAGATGATCTTTACCTATCCAACGAACCCTTGAGGGACTGATTTTAGTTAATTTTTTTCATAAACACGTTGTACATAAGAGTTGCTGGATGCCCTTAACAGGCTCTCTACGAATACATTGTATAAAACTATATCTTATGAATATACATTATCCTAAAACCACACCTACTTACTATAAAGCGTCAACATTTCTTTGTCCCTCCGTCTCTCACTCCCTTTCTCGTTTCACCAAGAGCATCATGCCTAATTTATGACTTCACACTCTCGACAGGGACGACAGGAAGCCTTGGGTTGTGCTGCGCTCAGTTAGAATTTCTCCCTCCAAATCCGTTCCCTCCATTTGTAGTAATTCATACCAGGTTGTAAGCGTTCCTGTGAACTGGACGGATGGTCGTTTCATGAAACAGGCCAAAGATACAGCCTGAGATCATGCTGTTATATCAGCTCACAGATCCCACACGCAGACGCAGACGAGTTTACACACGGATGGTGATTCCTAACACAGCTAAATTATGTATATGTCATCTGCCATCGGCACTGCAAAGGCAGAGCGTGGATTACTCCGGGCATCCTACAGACTGCTTCTAGATGAGCTCCTCACAACGTGCTCTACAACACATAACAATGCGTCCTTTATCCCCCCCCTGGGGCTTTCCCTTTATTAAATATACACCAGGGAGCATGTGACCATTGTATTACAATATCCCACAAATACCATTACACTAATAAATTGATTTTAGAATGACTAACACATGAAATATTTGTCCAGGGAGTTGAAATACTCTAATATTTGAAAATGTACAGAGGTAGATTAAGGCCTTTTTATACCTCAGTGCTGTTGAACTCTCAATTCTGATTGGTCAGAAGGTGTTGATTCATTTTGTATAACAGCAGCTCTGACCCTGTAGTCACTCATTTTAATATTTGCTTATAAAGAAACAACTTGTAAAGGGAATTGTATTGCAGACTCTTTATATAGACAGATAAAACAATGTGTGTAATTGTTCATATAGTGACATTTTCTGTAAGGAGATGTTTATTTAAAAGTTCATGGAAGGAGTCTGAAGTGTAACCACTTTGTAACAGTCAAGTACAAGTTTTCAGACACAGGAAAGTCTTCAGGACATAGAACTTTATGCTTTTTTTGTTTGTCTTTATTTTGTAACATGACAAGCTCTATATTTTAAGCATGTGTATTTTGGATCATTTGTTTCACTGATGTTCCACCACATTAACAGTACCCACTGTATAAATGATCAAAAAGTATAATGTGTTGCTTAATTAATTTAAAAATGTCATATTTGGCATGAAGAGGAATAAAACACTTATTCCTAAGCACAGAATGTGATTGGGAGGAAAAAGTCCAATTTCTGTTGGGTTGCGTCACATCAACTCTCAGCACACTCTGCTGTGTTTGTGGTCCACACATAATTTAGCAAATTAAAATTAAACAAAGCTTCTTTGCATAAAAAAAGCACACAACACGCGTTCCTTTAAAAAAAAAAACTATTTAGCGTCTCTTAAAAATATAGGCCATATCAAATAATCAAATATATAAATCAAGTTAATGCAAATAATATATATATACAATAAACCATAGGAAAGTCAAAACGATCAGATTTTCATATAAACACATTAAACTACTTTAATTTCCATATCATTTCTACAAACTGTTGCAGGTTTATAATGAACTCATCCTCGGTTTTCATTCTATTTTTATTATTAACCACTTATTTCAAAACAATACGTAGTAGTAAAGTTTTCAGTTCCTCATGCAGCACTGGTTAGTAATGATTAGGAGGTATTTGCTGTAGTGTGCACTTCCCACTAGAGGGAACACAATCCATTATGGTGGTGCATATGTTCATGGCCTTTTAGCACATTTGATTCATCAGTTTGATGAATTCTTCAAAGTACTCGCCGTTAGATTCAATGACTTTCTGCCATTTATCTGGTAAAGAATGAATACTGTTGCAAAGGAAGGATTTAAATGAATTCATATGTACGGTTTGGAATCCTGGAATTTTTTGAAATGTTGTCCAGAGAGTGTAAGTATGTTGCAGTGACATAAACAAGTGGAAATCCCATGGCGCTGTGTCCGGTGAGTAGGCTGGATTCGGTAAACTTCACATCCAAGGCTTAATATTGTACCTTTCATCACTTTTGCAGCATGTGGCCTTGTGTTGTCATGAAGGAGGATGATGTTCTTTTGTGAATGGCCGCTGGATGACCGTAGTTCATTGATTTTTTTTTTTCCCCCACTTAATGTGATCAGTTGATCAGTGTAACGTTGTGTGTTTGTCAGTTTCTCCAGGATGGAGCAGATGGTAATAAAGGTGTAATGCTCCTGTAATGCAGATGTGAAGCCGTTGAGTGATATTTCTCTCTGAAAGTGCATGTGGAACCACCTACCAACTTTCAGAATCTTTCCCATCACCATCAGACGCCTTAGAACAGTAGAATGATCCATATTCAAACGTCTCACAGCTCTCACCTTTTCACCTTTTCAAAACGGCAAACCAGTTCTTGACCACGGAAATTCCGATTGCTGTGTCACGATAAACTTCAAATTTCGTCTCTTGTTTCCATTTCAGTTTTTTCCACTACTGAATTAATGAACTACCTAGCTACCTATATCTTTTCAAGATTCTACATCACAGCGGAGGGTAAGAACTCACCGGAAAGCACTTTCTGCCCTCTTCCTCATGCATGAGCTCAAAGATGACCACGATTGGCTAATGGTGCTCTGACTGACAGGTGAGAGAGTAAAGTGGTGTAGACTAGCAGTGATGTGCTGACCAGAAAGCATGGAATGTCACTGCAATTCTGCGACTTGCGGCAATGACAGGTGAAGTAACCTTTGGTGACACAAAGTGGGCAGGTACCAAGTTCAACTGATCTTAACTTTGAGGCAACGTGATTGAAGCGATTGCCGCTTTGAAGGAAGGATACTGCTGACTGATTAATCAATATACAAGAGGGAGACCTAGGCAACCAAAGCCTGGAATCTCCACTAGCGACCAACTGTCAGCTGCAAAGCACACGAGCGAGGAGTGAATCATTTCCTGTGTGTACACCCTTTAATGCTGACCCTCCCACCCCGACTCTGTACAGTTTTCCTGCTTTGGTTCGTGGATATAAAGAGCTGTGGCATAGCGAGGATACTGAATTTTTTTCTGGCTGGATGTGGTAAACTTCCCATCCAAAGCTTAAAATCATATCTTTCTTCACTTTTGCAACATGCGGACTTGTGTTTTCATGGGATGATTTTCTTTTGTCAATGGCTGCTGGATGATCGTAGTTCATTGATTTTTTTTTTTTTCACTTAATTTGATCAATTGATCACCGTTTCATTCAGCTTTTGACAGTTCCTCCAGGACGGAGCAGCTGGTAATAATAAAGGTGTAATGCTCCTGTAATGCAGGTGTGAAGCCGTCGAGTCATATTTCTCTCTGAAAGTGCATGTGGAACCACCTACCAACTTTCAGAATCTTTCCCATCGCCTTCAGATGCCTTAGAACAGTAGAATGATCCATATTCAAACGTCTTCTCTGTCTTTGTCCGACAGTTTCTGAGGATCCTTTTCTTCCATTTCCTTTGGTCTACCACTTCTTGGCTTATAATTTGGCTTGAATTCACCTTTCAAACCAGCGAACCAGTTCTTGAAATGCTGGTTGCAGCGTTGCCATAAACTTTGCCAATTTCGTCTCTTGTTTCCATTGAACTTTTACCACAATTGAATAAGAATAGAAGGTAATGACAAATATAAATCTTGCTGGGCTTCATGCTTGACTGGTAAACTACCTAAAACACTTATTTTTACATGGAGTTTGGGTAAATAATTAAAGAAGTTTACTAGCCACGAACTTATGCAACATCCTAGTAAAATAAGTATATTGTGTAATTCAAGTGTAAATAATTACATAACAAATTTGCACAGTTGGTGTTTAGAAAATGTAGGGTGCCCGTTTTTGGTGTTTTGTGTAGCATGTAATTAAAAATATGATTATCCAGAATCTGGTGGTTTACAGAAGCAGCTATTGGATCATAAAGCCCTCCAAAACTCTTCAGGCTGTGAATTTTTCATAAGAAGCAGCACACATTGGCCTCCACGTCTCCATCTCTCCTCCACTGGCAGGTCCTCACATGCACAAACCCTCTCTGGCTACTATGAGGAAGTGTATCTGCATACACACACACACACACACACACACACACACACAGTCTTCCCTCCAGCTAGTTCAGAGGGTGCTGGGGAAAATGTGGAGCAGTGCTTATTGGGCCTTGTGTTAAGGATGTAAAGCTCTCCATATGGCACACATCTATAAAGAAACTGTCTATTTTTATAGTGAAGAGATGGAACTACAGAGTGGTTTAGAAAAACAAAACAACAACAAAAAAGACAAAGCTATGCAATACACATTTGTGACTCACATTCCTTAAATAATTCTGTCCTTGTCATGACCTCTTAATGCTTTTTAGCCTAAAACTCTCTCTCTCTCTCTCTCTCTCTCTCTCTCTCTCTCTCTCTCTCTCTCTCTCTTTCTTTTCTCTCTGTCTTTCTTTCGCTCTCTCTCTCTCTCTCTCTCTCTTTGCAGCTTTAAATTCAGATAGGCAATGCAAACAGCAGATTTTTTAAAAACTGAACAGTGGAGTTAATGATTAAAAGGTCATTACTACACCACCAAATACTGTCATTACTACACCACGTCACCACAACTAACAGCCCAATGAGCAATCTGATCCCCCAGCAAGACTAGAGACTGTCTTTGGATTTAATACCAGCACAATTATGAACTGTATATAAAAAAAATCAGGCATTCTATTAATTTCACCTTGTGACTCCTCAACAGCACGACCTGATCATGATCTGCGTAATGGAAATATGTTTTGTAAAAATTTTTCTTTTCATTACAGAAGAAGAAGGAGAAGAAGAACAAGAAGAAGAAGAAAAATTCCTACTAGAATAGTTCTTACTTTTCTGACTCCATTTCTGACTCCCAAATACATGCCTTAAAATTTCGTTTTAATATTCTGTTTTAATAGTTTTAAAAAAAGTAAAGAACATAATTAAAGTAAATAAATAAATAAATGAATAGAAAGAAAATTTTTAATTGTCTGTCAGCACTGTATCATTATTATTATTATTATTGTTATTATTATTATTATTAGTAGTAGTAGTAGTAGTATTACGTCTCCATCAGTCTCCAGAAGTGAACTGTTGATAACTTCAACAAAATACACTTTATGCTCAACCTATTGTGAATTTCCTGGCTAAATAATTGCACTTTTTTTGACCATATAGCACACAGTTATAAAAGTGTCCTATTTGTAATGGCACTATTTGGTGTCATCCAGGTGAGAATGGGTTCCCTTTTGAGTCTGGTTCCTCTCAAGGATTCTTCCTCATGTCGTCTCAGGGAGTTTACAAATTCAGATGTTTGAGATTTATATCCAGAATTTATACATTTCTGTAAAGCTGATTGTGACATTAATAAAAGTGCTATACAAATAAACCTGAATTGGATTTTTTAAAATAATAATATTTATAATTCAAATATTACTGTGTGTCAAAAACATAAATAAACTTATTATCCAATTTTATTACAAATATATAAAATACTTTTCTTTTATATAGAACTTCAGCGTTTTGATGAAGCAGTCGATTCTGGAAAAAAAATGTTGTGTAACATTTACCATGTCTGCTTTAAATTAGCAAATCAAATAATATTATTATCTAAATGACCATGCAGTAACCACATGAAGATTACAGTTTTCATTACACTCAATGACTGACCTTATTAATCTGATAGACAAATTAAAGAAAGCCTGTACAGCTGGTGCAAAGTAATCAACAGAAATGAACACACATGTTTAAGTCTGTTTCATGGGTTTAATAATGCTTTATCGATACACAACTCACTTAGACATCTAATGCACTCTGCACGGATGTGATCATAGACTGTGTGTGCATATTTCCCCCTTCTTCAAAACATTTATTTCTTTTTGTCATAGAGGTGTCGGAACATTTGACTTAGATTTGCTAATTGTTTACTAGGGATCTGCTATTGGTCCCACACAACTTAATTAACGGCAAAACTAATTAACACAATGCACCACATGTATAGAACGCGACACTGAATAGCTGTTTTATCACTGAAGTGAAATTCATGACATTAAGCCATCATTGATAAACGGCAATAGTTTCTTTCTGATAAACCAACAAGGGTGCATCTAGAAATTAGTATGTGTCTTTCACTGAAACATGAATATATAGTAGTATACCCTTACAAATAATTTAAGAACCATAAATGGGAGTAAATGGGGTTCGGCGTTTTCTTCATGTTCATGTGGGTTTCCTCTGGGTTCTCTAGTTTCCTCTGACTGTCCAGAAAATGTCATTTGGTATATCGGCTGATCCCGGGTGTGAGTGAGTGTGTGCATGGTGGCCTGGGAGTGTGCGACTGGCACCCATCCAGAACATATCCGTATTCCCACCTCGTACCCAACGTTCCTGGGATAAGCTCCCGATCCATCGTGACCCAGACCAGGATAAAACGCTTACTGAAAATGAACGAATTGGACCTGGACAACTGATTTACCTTAAAAGGTTTACTCTAAGAATTTAATTCAATGCACACAAAAGATTTTTTTTTTTTAAATCCATGCTAAAAAGGTGCAAAAAAAAAAAAAAACATGCATCCTTGATATTAAGGAAAAGTCCACTTTTATTAAAAGGTACTTTTATTTTTATAACCACAAATATAGGTCTGGGTGACAGGAAATGATTTAAGTGGAACCTAATGCCATTTTGTGCACCTTGTTAAAAAAAAAAACCTTGACTATTATCATCTGTAATAATCTGTTCAACAATCTGTCCTAATTCAAGTTCGCATCCGAGTTCAGTTCCTGCGCTTAATCCTCTTCCGGGATTTCCATCCTGCTGCGCGCTAGCGTCCTTATATAACTGACTCTCCGAGCGACCAATAGTTGTAGTCCGGGGCGTCGAGCTGACCAATCAGCGTCGTCTAACTGGAAACACCGCCGTCATCAAAGTAGAAATTTAAATGTAGGTTATGATGAATTAGTCCCCGAAAACCCCCACCTTCCTCCTCCTCCTCCTGCTTGTTATGTTCGCCTCCTGACGCCTTCTGCTTTGTTCTAATGATCTGTAACTAAACCTAGTAAGGGGGGAAAAGGTTTCTTAAAGGTTCTTCTTCTTCTTATTTTTTTTTTTTAAATATCCCGCACATGGTTGTTATAAAGCTTAATCGTGTTTACAGACCTCAGGACACGTGGGTGTCTTTTGTCACCTTGATGTAACCTTATGATGTATAAATAAATAAATAGGAATTTCCTTAATGGTGGGATTTAAAAAGGTGATCAAGTATGTGACGATGAAGAAGAAACTTTTTATTAATTTTTTTTTTTAGCGCTTTTCTTTAGTCGACCTCTTTTGTCAAAGCAAGATCACGGAAAAGGGAGGGCAATGAATACAGACTGCACCAGACTAAAACATCCTTTACACTTCTTTAGGTTTTTTTTTTTTTTTTTTTAAATCCTGGTCCTCAGTTTCCTTTCCTCTGTCTTTTTTCCCGCTCTAACACACCTGATTCAACTTATTAAGCTTCCCAAACCGGATCATTCGGTGGCTTTGCGCGTCACATCATGGCGGTGTATCTCACTTGGTGAAATATTAAATTTTTTTTTTTTTTTTTTTAGCACGCCTCCAAAACCCCCGGACGTGTTTATTAAGGAAATAAAGCCCAGTCTATATGCTGTGTCTTTAGTAGGTACGGAGTTTTTTCTTTTTTTTCTTCTTCTTTCTTTTTTCTTTCTTTTTTTTTTTTTTAAACAGGGGGTGTGTCTTCTTCTTCTTCTTTTTCCCCTTTTTTCTTCTTCCTCCTCTTGTTCAGTTGAATTAGCGGTTCATTTCAGGAGGTGTGTCCTCTTTTTTTCCGTTTAGAAACCCTATCCATTGTTCCACTCTTACAGCGTAGGAAGCCACGCCCCCACCCGAAACACCAGCCAATCACGTCCATGTGTCCGGCCCCTTTTTCCTCAGGCTCCGCCCAGAAATCTATATTAAAGCCTCCCACATCGCATGCCGACGGCATTAGCTTAGAAGAGCTTTATTATAAGACAGCTCGATATTGATTAAGGATCGACGCCAGGCGGATTTACTGAAATTATATTCTTAGGTTTATTTTTTTGGTATTATTTATATTATTAGTATAAACCATGGCAGACACCAAGGTAGATTCCGCGACGGAAATTTCCGCCAAGGTAAGAAACACGGAAAGGAAACATTAATCTTTCTATTTTTCATTCATTTTATTTCATCACAAGCTGCCGTCGTTAGTGGGTTGTTTTGCGCGCCGACACCGATGGAGAACCCACCGTGTCCAAAATAATAATAATGATAATAATAATAAATTAAACACCCCTGAGACCGTTTTACCTCCTCAATACCTCAAACTGACGAATCTGGAGGCAAATCACCAAATATAGTTCTTATTGTCCTTAAATGAGGCTCTCTAACGCCAACATTGCGCGCGGGTTCTTTGTTTATAAGCTCCAGTCGGTTCTCGGTTCCTCTTTGAACCTGAGCGTCTCCGCCGGAGATCACGATCCTGATGATGATTATCACCATTATTATTAATATTATTATTGTACTTATCAGATGTGTAAAGGCGCGTTGGTTTATTGATTGATTTATTCCCCCGCTCTTGTGTGATTCATTTGCACGCTGTTTGATTTCTCAGGCCTGTAGCCATTATTAGTGTTGCGCGTGAACATTCTCACGAACTTTATGATTATTTATTTTTTTTTTTGTAATTTTTTTTTAATGGAATATGATTCTGAGATTACACGTTTTTGGAGTTTATCTCAGTGCTTGAGCTTTCATTTTAATTTATTCTCAACACCCGCGGTTTATATATATATATATATATCTATATCTATATATTTTTATAGTCTGTACTTACTGTAGCTACTGATTGCATTTATCTCACATTTCTGTCTGTATTAATAGAATATATTAATGAAAAATTGTTTGTGATTACTGGATTTTTCTCCCCTCTTTCTCTTTTTCCTCTCGTGTTCATGAAGCGCCCTTTTAGATCTGATATCTCGTTACTTCCGAGTTTACATTTCGGAAGTTGTGTTAGTTTGTATCTAGGCTACGTTTAGTTGTGCATTTGGTTTTTGTTTTTATTTTACACTTCTTAACAAGACTAGATAAACAGAGGTGATGTACAGATCCGATTTGTTGCCTGCACTCTGTAAATCCTCCGTATTATTTCACATTATTACGATTAGCGGAAATGCATCGCAAGTAGCCTACAATCTGAATTACAGCCAGGTTCCGAGAGGTGTCAGGTACTTTATTAATAGTGCTACTACTGCTGATTAATACATCGTTGCGGTAAATCGGTGGTCGCGCGTGCCGTGTGATTAAAGAGCAAAACGTTGCATCGATGAAATTATGTAATATAGGCTATGATAATGATTTTTTTTTTCGTCCCGGCTTAGGACTTTAGGACTTTAGTGGAATATAAAGTGCATAGTGTGCGCTCTTCTAGTTGAGCACGTTTGGGTGAAAAGCCGGATAAAGTGACTGACCGCCTCCAGTTTGTTCCTCTCGACCTAAATCCGGTAGATAGATAGCGTGAAAGCAAGCAGGAGGGAGGGAAGGAAGGAGGGGGAGTGAGTGGATTGAGCTCTTCTGGCTGCGCACCAAACCGCATACTGTACTAGATAGTACGCATCCTATTTCTCTGTGCACTATTTGCGCACCGTTTGGTCTATACTGTGTAGTGCGGTAGTGTGCGTGCGCGATGATGGCTGCGCGCTCCGCTTTGGTGGCGCACTGTTTAGCGCGCGAGGGCGCAGTATTCATTTTGGGATTATGGTCTCGGAAATGATGTTGAGACAGAAAGAAAGAGAGAGAGAGAGAAAGAGAGCCATGCGCCAGGCCTTCTTTGTCCTTTCAAAGTCTTCCAAGTCAGCTTGTTTTCC
>JAOVYU010000029.1:2153499-2167956 GCA_025674565.1 Synodontis membranacea
AGGGGGTGCACACTCTGGTGTATGCCTGCCTGCCGGTCCCAAGCCCGGATAAATGGGGAGGGTTGCGTCAGGAAGGGTATCTGGCGTAAAAACTCTGACAATTTGGACGTGCGGACAAAAAGATCCGCTGTGGCAACCCCTAGTTGGGAATAGCCAAAATGGGAAGGAGGAGGATAAAAAAGTTTTTTTCCATCCTGAAATTCACGTGCCTCTATTACTTTTTGAAATTTTATTTATTTATTTATTAGTATTATTTTTAATAAAGTTCATGTTAAACAGGTTAATGGAGACAGGACTACTGATATTTATGAAGTTGTAAAAAAATGGCTGATCCTCTGGCCTAAAGGGGAGTGTTTTCAGCTTTAGATTATAATTGACCCTTTCCTTTATGTGCTAAATCTTTGTATTGCTCATCAATATATAAATAGAGGCTATAAGTTGTGACTTCACTCTCTGCAGTTTTCTAGCCAAACATAGAGCGTCTATGGCATTAAATTGGCATCTGTGGCATTAAACACAGCTTGTAATGCTTGTGTTTGGCGAAATGAGTTTCGCTGCATAATCTGGATGGGCTGTAAGGGATGTCCCTCATCACGCCAGCTCTCTGATCCTCATCCTGTTACACAGTCTGTCTGAACTAATCACTCGCTCTGTCTTACTGCTGCGGACCAGAAGCTTTGCTCCAGCGTGTGAAATGTTGCTCGTAAAGCCTATGTGTGAACACTATATCAGATTTGGCATTATGTGGCACTTTGCAGAAAGAAATTGAGAAATTTATCAGAATGTCCTGTAGGTGTTTGATGCCCTCGCCATGATAATATTTAACCTCTGTTTTTGTTTTAAAGCACGACGGCTGTCTGCTAGCGCTCTCTAAAGCAAAACAGCAATTCACATGGAAGCTGTGAACAAAATATGCCTTATCTTTCCTTTCCTTTCCTCTCCTCTCCTTTGGCCACCTGTGAGATGGACAAGGCTCGGTTCAGGTCCGTTACATTCGGAATAACCGTACAAATACGGAATGGATCGGTCAAAAGAATTTAAAATATTGAAGCTTGGAAAAAAATTAATTCAGTTTCACTTAACAGTTTAATATCTGTGGCTGTGGATGTTTCTGGATTGTTGTTGCAGATTGTTTTTGGAATATCGACAGCATCGAGAACGGCAACTCGTCGCAGTGGATTATGGGAAGGGTTAACCGGCCAACTTAATGCTCAGTGTTTTCTTTCTAGACTTTTCATTTAAGTTTTACACCAAAGAACTAGCTTTGAGATGAATCACAACGTCGTGATAATTAATCCAAAGCAAAGATTGGAAAAGGTGAAGGTTTGACGCTGTGTACTTATAGTCTTGTATGAAAGAAATTTCCTTCACTTAAGGGCCGTGTTTTTTGTTTTTTGGTTTTTTTCCACTTCCAGCGTCGAATTGCTATATAAATGGTATGAAGTGCAAAGTTTACAACGTGCATTCTTCCTCGCCACTTTTTTCCCTACTGCTCTTTCAGTTGAAAACAATTAAGCTTCCGGAACACCGCCGAGCTCGTCAATAAAAACTTTTCTCTCACAGACCAATCAAAATCAAGAAGGGGTGGGACTTATTATAGCAACACTGTCAAGGAGTGGCGGAGAAGAAACCGCTCGTTACCGTCACCGACAACCCAGTTACTTACGATCAGCATTTAAAATCAATGTGGTTTCTTTCCATCATTTTAGCCAGCCTCATAAAGTAAATACAGACCTAATGTTTACAGCGAAGGAATGCGGAAGTACTAGATGTGTTTAACCTAGCAACAATAAACACTTTAGAAATGTGTTCTGGGAATGTGGCCCTAAAGGCCCTAAAGCACAGGCCCTAAAGCAATAACCATTTTACATACCTATAACATACTGTACGGAATAAAAATAGAACTTCTATTTCTGTTCCATACCAAAGGATAATAATACACACATCAGGTGAGCAGAGAGCTCGAGTCAGTCATTCTCAAGAGTTTGGAATAAAACGATCAACCTAAACTGTGTATAACAATGATATAAATCATCTGAATATCATCTATCTGGGTAAGTAGATTTATGCAAAATCATGCAAATCAGTTTAAAGTCCTTATTTATTCAGAGTTGCTTTTAAATCTCCGTGATCAACGCAGCACAGTTACAAAAGCAGTGAAACTGATTGATGTCTTAAATATGCTAGTAATGAATATTGCTTTTGTTTAAACCCAGAAGTGACTATACGGTCGAAAGCAGAAATTCACTCGAGTTCCTCTGTGAAGATTACACCTTCCTGAGACAGAAATATCCCCGGTAGAGCTTTTATTAGTAGCTGTGAAATCACCTGCTCGGAGATTTCAAAGATAAACCCGTGCGTCAGGAATCACGTGCACTACAGAAACGTTTACACTCATCACGGCCCAACTGCGTATTTTTGCTGTTTATCTCTAGATAACATCTGTGGACCGCTGAGGTCAGTTTCTCTTGGTTCAGAGAAGTAACCGCTTCTCTAAATCACTCGGAAACACGATGTACGAGGAACGTTTGGAACAGGACGCAGTTAGCGTTAATCACTGAAATTGTTAAATTACTGTGCGTCTGAGAGGTTTGTGTTGGGTGAACTTGTTTCTGTGAATGTCTGTGGTGTTGCAGCAGCTGTATAGAACCTTTATAAAAACTTACGATGGATTAAGGGCACTCTGGGTAACCAGACTAGCCGATAGCTACCACATGAGTGTGAGTAAACGACAGTCACGTGTGTAGTGCACTGAAAGCTGAAGAGTCCGAACTGCCACCTGATTTCTAAATAAATCTAGAGAGGGTTTTTTTTCTTTTTTTTTTTTTTTTTTTGGTGTAGTGCATTTATGTTTATGCTATGCAAATAAGTAATAGTGAGACAAATAAATATCATATTTGATAATAGATGATCCTGGGAGTCATGTCCAGACAAGCCGTGTTTAAGTAATACATGATGTTTCAGTCTTGCGTTAGTATTTTTAGGCTATAATAGTTCATAAAAAAAAAAAGGCAAATTTCCCTTTCCTGCGCGCATCCGCTAATCAAACTAGCATCGTATAAACCTTCTTTGCTTTATACATATTAATTTAATGCTAGGATCAGAGTACATGATTTCAGCCTGATTCGGACATGATCGTGTGCGAAGATGAACATTGGGATGGACGAACGGGCCTTGGAACGCGTCATAATGGAATTACAGCGATGTGGCATCTGGGACAAAAAGTCAAGCATGTCAGGATTTCCTTGACATTCTTTCTGTAGCCGTGATTGACTTGGTTTGACTTTAGTTATTTCTTGATCCTCCTCCCTGAAGACACGCAAGGACCTGAATGATGTTTGGTCGGGGTCAAACTTGTAGTAGTGTTGCCAGTTTCCTGACCAAGACACAGCAAGAATTTACGGCACAATGGACGCTTACTCTGACACGGCGAAACCCAAGAAATTTGTCATGGCTATTATTAACCAGCGCTGTTTCACTGCAATTTTTACTTTTTCTAAAATTCCTTTTCAAGCACTTATATTTGCCTGACTTGTTTTCTGTTCATATGGTACATTTTTATTTTGTAAAACTGAGTTTTTTTTTTAGTAAATCTCAGTACAGTGTTCATGGAGATTAACTAACACTGCAAAAAAAAATTTTTTTTACATATTTTGTTTCAAGGATGGAAAATCTGATTGCTTCGTTATTTCATTGAACTTTATTAAAATCTAAAAAGAACATTTTCTCCCTTATGTCTAAGGAGGAAATTATATTTTTTTGAACTGTAAAATTGATAATTTTTTGTAAATTACATTTTTATCTTCAAATATTTCAAGCCGTGTTTTAAGAGCGAGACCGCCTCATGTTCCCAACATTGCTCTTCTGACAGATATCCAGGAATTTTACGAAGTGACCTTATTGGATAGTCAGAAATGCAGCGAGCCCATGAAGGGAAACGCCGGACCGGCCGCCATGAACCTGTGGGATTTCTCCAGCCTCCAAAGTCCGACGGGTACTTCAGATACCATGCCCAGCATCAGCACCAGCATAGAGGTAGGAAAACACGAGTGTGTGTGTGTGTGTGTGTGTGTGTGTGTGTGTGTGTGCGCTCCTCATTTAATCTGGTGTGTAAGTAGAATACAGTGCTTTTGGGTTCTTTCTTTGGTCCAGAAAAATGGTCACTCATTTTCACATTATTCTTGCCTGGCAAAAAAACTGACAAAGCATAAATGTGAAAATGTTTTTTTTAATCTAAGCAAACCATGTGTGTTTGTGATCATTACGAATGAGTAATCAATAATAATTACGTAGCACTCACACTCATAGTTAGCTAGCTGAACGCTGACGTTCTCTCTCTCTAAAATCTGATGGAGGAAAAAGAACCAGTGAAATCTCTACTTAGTTTTTGTTATAGCCATGTTAAAAAGGTGTCTGCAGAGGTGCCTATATTTACGGAGGCAAAAAAGGATGCGACACGTATAGTTTCAGGTTGTCTAATTTCAGGTTGCGCTAATTTTCACCCCTGACCTGACAATCCTGGGTCTTGCGAACCGATAGAAAGAAGAAAGCCGGACAGGTGTGTCTTCGTTTGAGCTGCTTATTATTACGAAGTTTTTACACCGAAGTGTGAAAAAAGGGTTAGAAAAAAATCCACCTTTTATTGAAGGCGTTTCATCTGCCACTGAAAAAAAAATTAACAGAAAAAAAACAACCCAACCTTTAATTAAAATTACTTTTATGGAAAGGAAACCAAACCCCTCATCAAGAAATAATTATTTTCATGAAAAATGATTTTTCTTATTTTTTTTTTTTTTTTACAGTGTAAGATGAAGCTACTTCACCAACCGGTGGATTTTTTTTCCTAACCCTTTTTACTGTTATCGTTACAAGGGGTGAGAATAATTTTGGTGGGCACTGTATGTGATTTTCTTGTTAGCAGTGTTGGCACCTATGATTCTGGTTTGAGCAGGAGGAAGGATGTCGGCCTTCAAAGCTGTGCTAAGTACAACCACGAGCAGAGGGGCAAAAGGGCATTTATACACACTGTAGTGGTGCAGTTCTGCAGCTGCGCTTACTTTACAGAGCACACCGAGTACATCTGCAGCGCCGTCGTAGTGTGAAGCTCGGTCTGGCTGTTGAGTGTTGCTGTGAAAACACACACACACACACACACACACACACACACAGAGACTAATCCTCACTGTCCACAAGCGAGAGCTGTTCTAAGATTAGATTTGACTTGCAGTCCCTGGCTGCTAACACAGAGCTGTCACCAATTTAAAACGAGTGACATTTTCGTGCAATGTAACCGTACACACACACACACACACACACACACACACACAGACACACACACACAACTCTGCTTTCTCAGATCAGTATCCAGACTTTCAGTATCATAACCTCTACAGGCCAAGAACGGGGATGAGAATGCGTTTATTTTTCATTACCAAGAGTTAGAGCTCTCTGAGGTGTAATGAAATGTACAGACACTGAGATGTGCTATAAAAGTTCATTTTTATTTTTTTCTCAAACGAATATCATGTTAAGTCATCAGATCCATCTGTTCACACAGCCATAGTGTTCAGGGTCTGAATATCTAACAAAGCCAGTTCATAAAAGCTCAGGTTTCACCATGATTCAATTATTTTTGCACGACTCAGAATTATATATACAGACACACACACACACACACACACACACACACACACACACTGGAAGACACAAATATAAGTGAATATTTCCGTTGTAGTGGTTTAGAGTTACAGGATAAACATTTTGGGTTCTGCAGACTTTTTCCAATATGTTGATTTTGTTGTTGTTTTTTTTAATGTTAGTTAAAAAAACAAAAACAAATCTACAGTTATTAATAAATAACTGTTTAACTCATGCTGGTTTAACTAAGAGAAAAAGCACCACCAGTGTTGTCAGTATTGAGAATTTAGGGTAAAAAAAATGTGTTTTTATTGTTTATTTATTTAAAGTTTTTTTTTTTTTTTTTGACTTGTAAATTTATTTTTGTCCTGATATTAGCAGGGTTCCCGTCGCAGTATTGTGCAAAATAGAAGTTATTTTATTTTATTTTTTTTTTTAAAAATACTAGACTAAACACAATTGCAAATGATGTGTTTTTATTGTGATTAAAGTCGGGTTTTCTCCTCTCGAAACGTGAAAATGTGAAAATAATGAAAAACGCCATTTTTTTTTAGCGATATCATTCATATCATGTCATGTGACTTAAATGTGAAAAATGTCTCCATTTCAATTTTGCTAAATAGATTTGAAAAATCACCATGTGAGCCTATAGTCTATTTTGCAATATCTGAGATTTTTTTTTCGAAATTCATGTTTCCATTCCCCCCAGTTATTTTTCTTTTTTTTTAAAATAAATAATTGAATTTATTTATTAATTTTACAGTTTAAATTGCACATTAAGAAAATTAATGGACCCCCCCCCCCCCCCACTGTAAATAACATTAGTAGGCTGGTGGAATGTAGTGTAATCATTTTAGACAGTTTATTTTAAGGAAATCATTAAACTATTTTTTTTATTGTCCTGTTAAAGAGAAATGACTTTATATCAATGTGTTTTTTTTTTTTTCTTCCTGCCTGAATTCCTAAATTTTCCTGCATTATTTGAAAAACATTTTCTTCAGGCAAGGATTTTTATTTCGAACTTTACATTCCAAAATCACTGAAGTTAAATCGCTGAACTCAGCTCTGTGTGTGTTTTCTTTTTGACACCCCAGTTATTCGCTTAAAAGATTTTCTCTCTTTTAGAACTCTTCATTTCATTACTCATTATCGTCCTGGAAAAAGATCTAATTTAACCAAAAATTAAAAAAAAAAAAGGTTTAAGAAAAGATCTCATGCATGCATTCTGAAAGGATTTATTTAATCCTGGTCTACTGGAGTAATTCTGGAGTAGATTTCTGATTAATCTGTAATGATAAATGTATTAAATAACGTTAAATAATCAAATTAAAAATGAACTAATAAACTAATTATCGTTTTTTTTTTTTTAACTCTGCGTTTTATTTCCGGCTGTAGTCACTTATACGCAGCACGAATTTGTCATCATCAGCCACGGAATTACCTGTAAGATTGCTAGCACTTGATTTAATTTGTGCAAGCCGTTGTCATGTTAAAGGACGAACCCCCAAGTACCTAGAACTGTTTCTTGGTTCTCTCAAGGATTTTGGTGCTAGAACAAGGCAGTTCTAGATTAGACCTGGTTCTTTCGGTCCTAAGTTCCTTGATTCCTTAGGTCCTAAACTCTAACAGTTGTACTGTTGTAATGAACTCACTGTAGGTCTGATCTCTGTGGTCCGTCACATCACATATCATCGTTAATAATTTCAGACTAATCTGGAGTTCACACTAGTGAGCAACAATGTGACAGGCGATATCTTATTTTGAATGTGTATTTGTTTGCATAAGAGTGCAATTTTGCCGTCCCCTCAAAATAACTAAACACACAGCCATTAATGTCTAAACCGCTGGCAACAAAAGTCAAAATGTCCAAAGTGTCTATTTTGTTTGGCCACCATTATTTTCCAGCACTGCCTTAACTCTCTTGGGCATGGAGTTCACTAGAGCTTCACAGGTTGCCACTGGAATCCTCTTCCACTCCTCCATGACGACATCACAGAGCTGGTAGATGTTAGAGACGTTGAGCTCCTCCACCTTCCATTTGAGGATGCCCCACAGATGCTCAATAGGGTTTAGGTCTGGAGACATGCTTGGCCAGTCCAGCACCTTTACCCTTTTTGGGGTCGTTATCATGTTGGAATACTGCCCTGCGGCCCATTTTCCGAAGGGAGTGGATCATGTCCTGCTTCAGTATGTCACAGTACATGTTAGCATTCATGGTTCCCTCAATAAACTGTAGCTCCCCAGTGCCTCCAGCACTCATGCAGCCCCAAACCATGACACTCCCACCACCATGCTTGACTGTAGGCAAGACACTCTTGTCTTTGTACTCCTCCCCTGGTTGCCACCACACACGCTTGACACAATTTGAACCAAATAGGGTTATCTTGGTCTCATCAGACCACAGGACATGGTTCCAGTAATCCATGTCCTTAGTCTGCTTGTCTTCAGCAAACTGTTTGCAGGCTTTGTTGTGCATCATCTTTAGAAGAGGCTTCCTTCTGGGACGAAAGCCATGCAGACCAATTCGATGCAGTGTGTGTCGTATGGTCTGAGCACTGACAGGCTGACCCCCCCACCCCTTCAACCTCTGCAGTAATGCCGGCAGCAGTTTCAGGGTGTTGGAAATCTTCTTATAGCCTGTGCTATCTTTATGTAGAGCAACAATTAATTTTTTCAGATCCTCAGAGAGCTCTTTGCCATGAGGTGCCATGTTGAACTTCCAGTGACCAGTATGAGAGTGTGTGAGAGCGATAACACCAAGTTTACCATACCTGCTCCCCATTCACACCTGAGACCTTGTAACACTAACGAGTCACATGACACCGGGGAGGGTAAATGGCTAATTGGGCACAATTTGGACATTTTCGCTTAGGGGTGTACTCACGTATGTTGCCAGCGGTTTAGACAATAGTGGCTGTGTGCTTAGTTATTTTGAAGGAACGGCAAATTTACACTGTTACACAAGCTGTATACTGACTACTTTACATTGCATCAAAGTGTCATATCTTCAGTGTAGTCCATGAAAAGATATAATAAAATGTTTACAAAAATGTGAGGGGTGTACTCACTTTCGTGAGATACTGTATATAGCTGGCATGTAATGCATATCAAATAGGCCATTTTTGCACCTTTTTATCACTTATTTAGAATATTAGAATAGATTTGAAACAAAAAAAATTTTATTGTATATTGGCACAGATGCCACAATTCAATTTGATTCTGAATCACAAGCTAAAGATATGATTGAATCCAGTACGATTAGATTTTGTTCCGATATCGACGCAATAGTTCCTAACGTGTATCCAATGTTTCATACGTCATTGTGGCTTTGTGTCCGTGTGGTCGTCTGTTTACACTCTGTATAAGTTACGTATTAGACGTTAAGTATGTGTGTGTCTTTCCTTCAGTTTAAATGTCCTCTTTCTGTTTCTCTTTCTGACACAAAACTGCTAATCTCAGGATTCTCCTCTTCTATACGAAATCCTCCACGTGCTTGCTAAAGCCAAAGCGTCTTCCGGCGAGCTGGACCGAGTAAGTATTGACTCCGGCGCGGCGTCCCTCATGGTCGCATGTTGGGCCCATTCGTCTCCCGTTGTTGTCCTGTTCCGTGGAGATGGGGCTGTTCTCCGTCTCTCTCTGTCCCGTCACAGAGAGCTTCATGTGTCACTCGTGCTCCATTCATCCGCGGCTCGATCCTCAGCGCCGCATCTGACTGCTTAGGGTGGGAGGGTGTTTATCTCAGCGGGGCATTTTTCCAACATTCAGGTTTTTATTCATTTATTATTTCTTTTATTTCCAAGAATGATTCTTCAGCATTCATTTTCATGGTCGTCTGGTTGTCTGATGTCCTCGTGTAGCTCACAAAACACTGTTACTGACCTGCATGTGTCCTTCTTGTATAAGGGTATTAATGTGTGTGATCAGTAATAGAGATGGTTAAGTATTTAAAGGGGACATGCCATGAAAAGCTGTTTGTTTTTGAAATAAGATCTGTCCAAGTGACTTGGGGACGTACTGGGCCTTTCAGAGTTGGCCGGTAACTTCCCAGTCTGCTGTGGTTATAGAAAGAACATACTTAAAGAGAACAGGCCAGTTACAAAAGTGCATGTTTCTTACATAGAAGCTCACATTTTTATGGTACCACCTCCTCATTAACATATGACCGCCCGTAGCAATCTGAATCAGGAAGACGGCACTCTGATGGAGTCGACCGCCAGACAACAAACTGTAAGTAAAACGTTTAAAATTTCCAAAAAAACAAACATTAACGCTGTATATGAGATTTTATTGGATATCTCCTTTTGGACCGAACCTCAGTTCGTTGCATGCCCAGCCAGGGCCGTCGTTTTACTTTAGCCAGTAAGATAACGTTAGAATTCTTTCCACAACGCTGTGTAGTTTGCTAGGCTACGTTATCTGAATTGACCAGTGTACTGGAGTGATAAGCAGCTCCCCATGGTACGATTTTGGTAAATTTGCTAGCCATCATGCACTGAGATGAACTCCTGCAAGCGCTAACGTCAAAGGGAGAGTTCTTTTTCAGGCAGTTAGCTGTCGCTAGTCCGGGTTTCATGTGTACATGCACATCTGGATGTCCTCATAAAAAACCTTCCGGTTTGAAGAGTTGACCAATCAGAGTGAAACTGTTTACATATTGAACATTTAAAAATTGTCTTAGTGTGTAGGGTTTTTAATCCCATGCAAAAAAAATAAATGAGGAAAAAATCTCCAAAACATTTTTTCCCCAATAATAAAACACTCATAAACTTTACAAAAGCTTCACGTTGAAAAATATTTAAAAAAAATTGAAAAGTGCATGGCATGTCCCCTGTAAAAAAAAAGTTACCTTGAACCTTCTTTTAGACCTGACAGACTCCGGCTTGGTTTACATCAGGTACTACGACGTTCCTGCCAAACATTACACATTTTAACACTGAAAAATATATCGATCGAGAGAGAATTTAACATTTGCTGCTCTTCGATATCTCATGACTGCTAAAGCTACTCACTGATCGTGTTTTGAAATTGAAAGAAACAGTAAGTGGCTGTGGTGTAAAATATTGCCAAGAGAGTCCAAAATCAGACAAGACTAGAGCTAATAGTTGCTATTATGATACCCTGCACCATTCTTTTTCTCTTTTTATTATTATTATTATTCTTTTTATTATTTTTTTTATTATTTTCATTATATGGGATGGTGTTTCCTTTTGGTGTTTCCTTTGCTTTGAATAAAGACTTCTTTACATCCTGGAGCGTGCAGAAGATTCGAGACTGTTTCTGAAGTGCGCGGACTAATTCACCGACATCAAATATTTATTCGCGCGCGTTAGGGACACGGCAGAATCGAGCTGCTGCTTTGTCAGTACCAGCACTTCTTTAAACACAGATTTACTGATGATGAATGTAGTACTTTAGGTTTGGTGCTTAGAGTACTCGGTGTGATGCTTGGTTTATTGCTCACCTCTACTCTGTGTGTATGTGTGCAGGTCAAATATAACACACATTTTCATTCCTTATTTGGGCTTCCCAGTTTTGTTTTGTTTTTTAAAAACAGCGCTGATGATCCTGTGTGTGTGTGTGTGAGTGATGCGGAGTGCAGAAAGGGAGAGTGTAATGGCGTTGCGTCTGCAGGCTGCGTGCACGGTTTATTATGATTTATTAATCTAGGATTAATCTGCATGATGGTTGAGTTGATGTACATCGTTAGCAAACTCTTCAGACAGTCGGTGTGAAAGAGAGGTAGAGCGAGCGTTAGTGCGTGGGCCTGGAGGCTTCTTCTCATTAGGGTTTCCAGTTTGCATTTTCAAAACCAAACTTGTATCAAAAACCGATACCCAATACAGATCCGATAATCATCCTGGAAGCACGTAAACGTATAAAATCCCTTTGTTTGCTGCAGCAGTGCAAAAATTAGAGATTACTAATTTACTTCAGGCTTGGAACGATCGACGATATTATCGGGAATCTATCGCGATGGCTATGAGGTTACTTTAGCATATTAAGACTTGTTGATGATTTTCAGTTATGGTGGTACTACTGATATTACTTCTAATAGTGTTTTTTTAACTTGATAAAACTTTTTAGATATTCTTTGGATGTAGTCGGATATAAAACGATGACCTTTCTCTTATCTTTAACTAGAAGAAGTGTCTTTGACCAGAAGAAAAAATCCAATCTGGCAACCCGGCCTCTCTCTCACATGGCCAAGAAGTGGTGTCGCAGCCATGAGCACGTATTTTTTTTTTTCCCCCTCCTTCACTCCTTCTCCCTCAGCACTGTGAAGTTTTAAGGGCTTCCTCTGTGAGCACGCAGAGTGTGTTCAACCTCTGTGTTTACCCCAGTTGGATGTGAGTGGTGGTGTTTTCACTGTCTCACAAACACACACACACACACTCGAACACACACAGAAGTTCAGAGGAACGAAATGAGATGCTGAGCCAGAGCTCTGCTCCTGCTCGGTCCCGTGCGAGATTATGGACTGCATTTGTATCGTTACCACTAAGGTAAGCCCTCGGCTGCGTCCCAAATCTACTATGCTACTAAGTAGTGCATTGCTGTGGCTTGTTATTTTAGAGTGCTTAGCATAACTTGAGACGAGGCCAGAGTACTCGTAACTGCTTCCTCCTTAGTCTTTGTCACGTCTCATTATTTATCTTCACTGCTTTGAAGTATTCTTGTTGCCAGTTATTTATAAAAACGTGTCTTTTTTTTTTTTCATTCATAACCGAGCTTCTCCTGTATTTTGTATCGTTCATTATAGAGCATCTAGTTATTCATGTTTGTGTTTTGAAGTAGTGATTGTCTTCCTTGTGCCACTTTTTTTTCCTCAGAGTTAAAAATAAACTGCCATCAGTTAAGATAAAGCATCCAAGGTGGAAATTAGGACGTGCGAGCTAGCAACGAAGGTGGTGCGGTACAATATATACAGGACGAATGCATTGCATTTCCTGGATTTAAAGAAAGTAGCTAAATTTGAAAGACATTTTTATAGCTTCCATAACTGGAAATTTCTTTTGTGGATGTTTCACGTAATCAAATGTAACTATAAACGGATAAAAAAAGTATCATGTTTTGTTCTTTTTTAAAAAAAAAATAAAAATACAGAAGTTATTGTCAGCAGTCTTAGTCAGTCGGTTAGTCAGCAGTCTGCTGAGGTATGAGAGGAATAAACCATTTCGCAACATGATGTTAAAGGAAATGAATTAACTTCTGGGGTTGTGACAGGAACTGCTTGATCACATTACCCCGTTGTTGATTATTTCTCTTTAACAACACAATGATGGATTCGTTGAATTCAATGTAAATCATCAGCAGCATTTATTACAAATCCTAAAATATTCATCGTGAAGAAAAATTCCTCTCCTGAGAGCTTGTATTGTGAATTTCAGTTTCAGTATTACCCTGAATGTCCAGCTGATTTATCCAGCTGTGCATGTTTAGGTGACATCTGGATGCACGTTTGTCCTTCATGCGTCTTTTCATGCTTTAATGACCCAGCGGATGTGTTTTGACCTCCAGCACGAGGCCCTTTGACCTCGAGTAACTTCCTGCACTTAATGCAGAGGGGTAATGACTCCTGCCTTTAAAAACTCACCATTAAAGTCAGTGTTCAGTATTCAGAATGGTGACCAGATGGTTGTGAGTTTAAATCTCAGGACTGCAAAAAAGCCACTCTTGCGAGAATATCGACTCAGAACTGCTCAGATCGGTGTCTGAATTGGAGCGCGTCTCATACATGGGCTAACAGAAACCCAAGATTGGCCAGTGTCACTCTGATTGACGTGGAAGAAAGTTTGCCCCTGCCACCCAGAGAGCGCGGCTAGTTTTGTGTCGTTGATGCCGGGCCGCAGTCACTTCTTCCTTTGATTTGTTTTTGATCTGTCGTTCACCTTACGAACAATAATCCAGGATACATAATTGGATCTTACACGACCATGTACAGATGGTACCCCTTCATGGTACCACCACAGCAACAGGGAGAATGTTCAGAGAGTGCAGACTCGACTAGCGTCTCCGCATGATGTAGATTCCAGCAGTGCTCTAGGAGCATGTGGCGAGTCTACCGTTGTGTTTTATCCATTTTAGCATGCTACAGGTTTTTATTACTCACTTAAAGACAGAGGGGGAGGTCCTGTACACAGAGACACAGGAATTATTCTACTTCTTGAGGAGTAACAGTCAAGTTTCCTCAGATTTTATTGATCTATAACTTTGGTGAGCATATAATGCGTATTTGGAATCGTTACTCATGAAGCATGAGGTTTAATAATGATCAGTTCAGTTGAAGTGGAGCCAAACTCTGAGTGCAAAGGAGACTCGGATTTCAAGTGCCCCCCCCCCCCCCTCTCTCCCTCTCCCCGTCTCTTCCTGTGAGGTCTCCTGGTGGACACACTCCAGTTGTGAGCAGTGTGATTGCTCATGTCTCCTCTGGTGTGTGTTTGCTTCAGGACGACTCACACTTTGTCTAAGTGCAGAGATGTTCATGTGGGACATTCATCCCTCTGCTTACCACCTACCATGAATCATCTCTCTCCCTCTCCCTCTCTCTCTCTCTCTCTCTCTCTCTCTCTCTCTGTGTGCCTTTGACGCTGTGTCTGCCTGTCTATCTCTTTATCTGAACCCAATCTTTTTATCTCTCTCTCTCTCTCTCTCTCTCTCTCTCTCTCTGACTGTCTGCCTGCCTCATCTCTTTGCTTTTTTCTATCTTTCTATCTTTCTCTCCCCCTCTCTCTCTCTCTCTCTCTCTCTCTCTCTCTCTCTCTCTCTCTCTCTCTCTCTGACTGTCTGCCTGCCTCATCTCTTTGCTTTTTTCTATCTTTC
>JAOVYU010000029.1:2321158-2333095 GCA_025674565.1 Synodontis membranacea
TGAGTCCTTTCATTACCGCAGCTTCATGCTTACTCACTCTAACGCCAGCAATTTAAACTCCAATTCAGGGTTACTGTTAAACCATGTACACACAAAGCCTACAATTATTATTATTAGTATAATTATACTCAAACTTAAAAAAAAAACAATGATCTACCATATTCATGAAGCTCAAGCACTTTTAAAAAAAAAAATAGAAAGAAATATTTTTCTTTCGTTTGCCTGTTGGACCTGTCGTGAGTAAGATAACGTTACAGTACTCACACTCCGACCTTGTTATGGGGCAATCTTGAGTTTGTAGTTAGTGTTTGGCAGGATTAGAAAATGGAGTCACTGCAACATCTCGCCTTTAAGGATTTTTTTTTATTATTCTGCCAACCATTCTGTTTCTCTCCCCAGTTTGTGCCATGTGAGAAATTCAATTGATCCAGTTGGAAGGTCCCAGAATCAGTTTAATGAGACTAAATTAGCACGACCGAGTCTGAGGCCATGGTTCTTCCATAGAAAAAAAAAACTGAGATGCTCAATTCAGGTGAAGTAAAGAGACACTTCCCTTGGTAGAGGAGGTTCATTCGTTCATTCATCATTAGTTAGCACGTTGTGGATCCTCGCATAGAAAGTCAGACCTCGGGGCTTATTTCGAGTGTCCACCTACTAGCATATTTGTTTGGGAAGCTGGAAGAAACCAGAGAACATGGATGAAACCCAGACAGGCAGTGAGAGAACACGCAGAACTACGTACAGTATCCCGGACACAAGCTCAAACCTGGAGCTGCCATGAGTGAAGTGCATGAGACGGACAAAATGATAGAGTCAGTGACAGTAGTAGGACAGTTACTGTCGCTCTGTGATGGTGAAGCAAGAGTTCAGTTTGCAGATGAAGCTTTCAGTTTTCTGGTCAGTCTATATCCCTGTCCTAACTGTGCGTAATGACCAAAAGAATATGGTCAGGTGGCAGAAATGAACTGGCAGAGCCTTGGATTCTCAGACTCTAGTGCTCTGCAAATTGAGCGGAACCAGGAAACTGAGAAGGAACCAAGAAACTTCCTTGTCAGCTCACATTAGAGCTATGTGAGGCACATCAAACCTGGATAGAGAACCCAGAACTTACTGATTTGTATTTAGTTTTCCAGTTTGCTTGGGAACATCTAAGAATGGCCATGGAGGAGCTAGAATCTGTTGCTGGAGATAAAGAAGTCTTCAGACTCCATCAGGAAAATGAATGAATGAATGGAAATCAAGCTGGCTTGCTACACTTTAGACAATGCTAGTCACCTAAAAGGAGTCTATAGGTACAAGCATTGGCTGTCTGGCTCTTGCTGCTTGACATAGGAAGGCTGAAGCACGGAGGTAGTATTAGATTGTCAAAAGATGGCCTCCATAACACAGCTTACCTTGAGTTTTTCCAGTTCAATAGAATGGCTGGGGCTAAATTGCTGCTTTTTCAACCTGGTACCAATTGGCCTTGTTGTAGCCTTGGTCTGTTTTTTTTTTTTTAATTCCCGTCTGTTTGTTCTCTGTTTATCTCTATCCACTCTTGTTGACCCTCCAACCACCCCGCTGTCTGCATTTCCTCTACCCACACCATGGTTCTGATAGCCTCCCTCTCCTGATCCGACCCACAGGCTCCTCATACAAAGTGCCTGAAGAGCTGATAGCAAGTTGAAAAAGAGAGCGCCGCTATCAGGCCTCATTGGTTCTTTCCACGATTACTACCGCTGGTGTGATTCAGTGGCGCCCACTCTGCTCACGGAGGCACCCGTTCAAGACGAACTGAAGCCATCTGTTGTTTAAGATCCAAAGGCAGTCAAAATCAGAAAAGTATATCTCTTGCTGTCTAGCGTCTAAAAATGAGTAAGGACGCACTCTAGAAATGCTTAGCTTTACTGCTCACTACCTGAGACCCAAGTGCGAAGAAGATTTTCAGACTTCAAATAATTGTTCTGTCTCTGTCCAGAGATTAGACATTTCTCAAATGAAGGCAAAATGTGCCGAGTCACCTGTTCTGTTTATTCTCGCTTTGTTCCTTGAGATTCTGTGATTGGCTGTTGCTTTGTTCTACCTTCGTCATCGATGCTGATCCGTTCAAGTTATGTTTCCATTTCCGCTCTGTCTCTCAGGTATTCAGTGGGAAAAGGCCAGATGGAGATTTCCAGCCGCAGGCGACCAGCACCTTCCGGAAGCTTTCCAGCACTCCTCCGCCTTCAGACAGCCAGCAGCAGGCACTCACCTGTCTGATCAGCGAGAAGGAGCTGGTGCTGTGCGAGAAGCTCGGAGACGGCTCGTTCGGCGTGGTGAAGCGTGGAGAGTGGGTCACCCCAGGGGGAAAAGTGGTGAGAGTTTTGGGGGACAGGGTGGAAAATTAAGGTAGTAGGGGTGTTTACTAATGAGAGGAGTAATTATCATTATACAAAGTAATTAGACTTTATATTGTCCAATTTATGAATTATAATTTCTTACAAAAATTTTAGACAAGCTAGAGTAATAATATTACAGCACTCATATATTGATGTCTATAAAATATTTTTTATTTTAATTTTGCATTCTAGAGATTTATTGTTTCTTTTCAGTCTTTCCTTTCACTCTTCTTTCATCTGTTTTTTTTTTTCCCCAGTTAAATGTGGCGGTGAAGTGTCTGAAGACGGACGTCCTGAACCAGCCAGATGCTTTAGACGACTTCATCCGCGAGGTCAACGCCATGCACTCGCTCGACCACCAGAACCTCATACGTCTCTATGGAGTCGTCCTCACACACCCCATGAAGATGGTAAACCAAACCGTGTGTGTGTGTGTGTGTGAGAAAGATTGGTTCGGATTACATTTTTTGTAATGTTCTGAAATATCCAAACATTAAAATACAATTAAAATCTTTATCGGTTCAAAAGTTTACACCCCCATTCGAAGGATCAGGATTGATTCTCTAATCGCTATATACAGTACATCCTCCCTTTACTTCTGTGACTTTAGTTATATATCTGTGCATCTTTGTTTATCTGGATTTCCTACGTCATCTTCACCATCCTTATAAGAATGGAACTTATAAGAAGAGGTACTCGTCACCATGTGGGGTGTGAACTTTTGCACTCAGTTGTATGTCCCCATTAAATCACACTTGTCCAAATAAAGGGGTGGAGAAAGTGCCGAGAAAGGAAGTAGTTGTCTGCCCCCCCTTCCTTCCTCTTATACAGTACTCGTTATTTTCCCCTCCAGGTGACTGAGCTGGCTCCTCTCGGCTCTTTGCTGGACCGCTTGCGGAAGACCCAGGGCCACTTCCTAATCTCCACGCTGTGCCATTACGCCATCCAGATTGCTAACGGTATGGCCTACCTGGAGACCAGGCGCTTCATCCACCGCGACCTAGCTGCCCGCAACATCCTGCTGGCCTCCAGCGAGCTTGTCAAGATCGGCGATTTTGGCCTGATGAGGGCTCTGCCCAACAACGATGATCATTACGTCATGCAGGAGCACCGCAAGGTCCCTTTCGCATGGTGAGTGAGCATAATGAGTGTTGAGGAGAATTTGTGTACCAAATTTAAGCTAACTGCAGTTGTATTACAATCAGACAAGGCATCGAACTAAAGCTTCGATCCTAATGTTGCGAACAAGGAAGCTTACAGTATTACGTCCAGTTTAGCACTGTGCAAACTGCATGCCTAAATCATCTCTCACACACACCTCAAAGCTGCAGTGATGCCAAACTGTCTGCTGATGAAAGGGATTCGTGATGGATTTATGTTATTGGTAGCAATTGTGAAATCCTACGGGACAAAATATCTAAAAAATATCTTTTTTTTTTTTTTTTTTTTTAACCTCTAGCTCACTTTAAAGCATGTTTGTGCTTATACAGCTCTCATTTCCCATAGTTCCATAGTTCCATTTCCAATGATGCCATAGTAAGTTAACATAGCTGTGTGTGTCAGGTGTGCCCCAGAGAGCCTGAAGACACGCACCTTTTCCCACGCTACGGACACGTGGATGTTCGGGGTGACCCTGTGGGAGATGTGCACCTACGGTCAGGAGCCGTGGCTCGGCCTCAACGGCAGTCAGGTACCCGGTGATATTACCGCTCCTCATCTTTCCCCATCAGCATTCAGAGCAACACTAACCAGCACCTGTGTGTGTGTGTGTGTGTGTCGCTCAGATCCTCCATAAGATCGACAAGGAGGGCGAGAGGCTGCCCAAGCCCGAGGACTGTCCCCAGGACATCTATAACGTCATGATGCAGTGCTGGGCGCAGAAACCCGACGACAGGCCTACGTTTGTGGCTCTCAGAGAGTTCCTGGTGGAAACCATGCCGATCGACATGAGGGCACTGCAGGACTTTGATGAGCCCGACAAGCTGCACATCCAGATCGACGACGTCATCACCATCATCGAGGGCAGGTGTGGGAGTAATGAGATAATGACTCGTGCCGACCAGTTATAATTGAGAATTAAACAGTCGTGTGGTATAAGGCAAACATGTTACTCCTACGATACTCAGAAAGAAAAAGTCTCATGATGTTCATTTATCCGCAATATCAATATAATCTTACTGTAAGAAGGTACTATATACTGTTCAACTGCCCAGGGCAGAGAATTATTGGTGGCGAGGGCAGAACAAGCGCACACTGAAGGTGGGGCAGTTCCCCAGGAACGCGGTCACCTCCGTAGCCGGACTGTCAGCTCATGACATCAGCCGGCCACTGAAGAACAGCTTCATCCACACGGGACACGGAGACACCAACCCTCACCGCTGCTGGGGCTTCCCAGATCGGATAGACGAGTAAGAAGCACAACATAATAACGCACTACCTGACATACACTCTGTAAAATTATTTTTATTTCTTCCTCTAGAGTAGACTCTGGTTAAACACTGAAAAAATATTTGGGATTCGGGAGATCATTTTTCTTTTCTTCAATAAACTTGCTCAAATGAATGTTTTTAGAAAGCATAGGAAAGTTCTCCCCCCGAGCGTTTGCGGTGGTTTAACAGGTAACTGAAATGAAAATATCATGTGTGGAATTGGGTAGTTAATATATTAGCATGTTTAACATGTTCTTCCCATGAAACTGTGTCAGAAACATTAAAGCAAGTGGATGGACTTAATTGCCAGTGTTCCTGAGATGGGATAAAGCATTTACTCAAGATGTATGAATGAACGCAAACATTTTTGTATGTAAAAAAGAATCCAAATGAGATGAACATAGCTGATAAATGTTAGCAAAGCAGGGATCTTATAGGACAGACTTTTACAGCTAACTTCACTGTATAGATCCTCTGGTATTGCTCCCGTGTGCACTCCTGCACCATGCGTAACAAAAAGCACCAAATATAGTCGAAAATACAGATTACTTCTCACACGTTCCACTAGAGGGCAGCACACTGCTATAGATGTTTCCTCCTACACTCTGCATTGCTTCCCACACAGAGGATTGTCCTAAACTCTCATCATGCCATTTCCTTCTCTCTACAGTCTGTATCTGGGGAACCCCATGGACCCTCCGGATGTTCTCGGGCTGGATGCGAATGCTCACAGGCCCACGCAGCTTCCTGGACGAGCCAAAAGTACGTATTCCTCCTCTGCTTAGTGCTTTAATTCACATTGCCTGATGCTGCTTTTTTACAGTCCCTAACTGTTTCCCCTTTGCCCTTTCTATTTTCGTTGCACCTGCATGTTCTCTGTCTGCACTCTCTTCATTCCTGTTATGCAGAGGATCCTCCCCCTCGACCCCCTCAGCCTGCTGTGCTCATGAAGAGTAAGTCCGGTCCCTCGCGCCATCCCTCCTAGCTTAGACAGCCTTGCTTCCTTTTCTTTCCTTTCCTTTCCTTTCCTTTCCAAACTTCTGCGCTCTGTCTCAAGTTAAGCTCCTCCGAGAGCTGACATGAATAATAAACACACAGAAAATGTTTCCTCAGGTATTAATCCTGTACTCTGAGCTCATGGTCCCTACTTCATTTAGATATAAGTCTCATTTAGTATATAAGTGTTTCTTAGGGTTCTCAGTTTATACAAAAATCACTTCATCAGATAACACCTTTTCTAACATACTAAAATGTGACAAAGTGAAAAATAAACCGAGGACTTGACACAAGCTTATAGGTGGGCAATAGAAACTCATTTATCTATTATGTTTTGTATATTTTTGTTGAGACATAATAATGACGAGAAGCTGGCTGATAATAGATTTTTCTGGAAGTCATTAAGTCTTATAGTACTCTTTTATTGCCACAGTTTGGGATGTAAAAGAATTCCCCTCCTGTAAGCTTCTGTATGTTTGTGCGACTTTAGAGCCAAACTACGACCCAGTCACAGAGGATGAAGACCTGACACCCTCCGGCCTGCAGCGCCTCTCCTTAAAAAAAACCAACACAAAGGGCCTGAAACTGAAGCCATCGGCTTGGGTTTCTGCCACCAAGCTGAGCGATCGGTCTGTTTACGGCCTCCGAACTCCAGGAGGTGGTACTACCACTGAGGTCTCTCTTATAGACTTTGGAGAGGAAATGTTTTCTACTACGCCCTCTCCTGTTATAGAGTCCCAGGTCCCTAGTCTTGCTAGACTGGCCCTGGAGGCAGAAAATATCTTGGACTGTACCCCACCGCAGAGTCCCTCCCGGTCTCTTCCTCGGCCACTCCACCCCACCCCGGTTGTAGACTGGGACTCGAGACCTCTTCCTCCTCCTCCAGCTTATGACGACGTAGCCCAGGATGAAGACGACATCGAGGTGAGCTCGATCAACAGCACAGAAATAAGAGTTCCCGATGAACCAGGCTCACCGTGTGCACCGTGCCATCCTGCGTACGAGGATAAACTCCAAATAGAGGATGATCTTTTCCTCCCCAGTAGGCAGGGCCGGTCTCGAACCTTCTCGCAATCGGCCGAGATCTTCCAGGAGCTCCAGCAGGAGTGTATGAGGCGTCTGAACGTCCCAATAGGCTCCATAAGTCCCGATCCCTACCGCCAGATCTTCCTGTCCACCTGCGAGGACAAACCCCAGGTCCCACCTCGAGTCCCGATTCCACCTCGACCTCCAAAAAGCACAGGAAGCGAGTGTGCCCGCTGGTCACGTGACCTGTCTCCAGCCTTGTGCAGCGAGGACGAGAAGGAGCGTCCGCCACAGATCCCCCCGAGGGATCCACTGTCTCAGCCGGGCTCTCGCACACCCAGCCCCATGAACCGTACCTCCACACACTACCTCTCCACCTCACCAGCCAAACTGATGCCCACCACACAGAGCTTCGCTTCTGACCCCAAATACGCCGCGCCCAAAGTCATCCAGGCCCAGGGCAAAGACAAGGAAGCAGCCAAAGGACCCTGCATACTGCCCATCGTCCGAGACGGCAAGAAAGTGAGCAACACACACTACTACCTGCTGCCCGAGAGGCCCACATATCTAGATCGCTACGACAAGTTCTTCAAAGAAGCCGAAGAGGAAGAGAGGAGGCCGGTCAACACGGCTACAGTCAGACCCATGGTGCAACAGCAGGGAGACACAAAATCAAACTTCTCCTGCAATAATAATAGCAGCTTACCGGCCAGAGCAGGCATCAGAAACTCCCTGAGTCTGAACAAGGTCAGCACCGAAGGGTCGGGCAACAGGGCAGAAGGAGCGACTAATCCTGACAGACTTAAACAGGTGAGTAAAGCGAGAACGCTGTAGGTACATAGATAAGGGCCTGAATAATTTAATTTAAGGGTTTTTTTTGTATATGGATGCTCAATCAGTTGAAGCAAAGGGAAGAATGGGCAGACGTTTTCCACATTTTAGTATGTGCCACTGTAACACTGTGCTGATCGGGTGGCTTTGTTTGGCTTCAGGTGCAGGAGGCGGTACACGGAGTGACAATTGAGGAGTGTCACACAGCCCTGCAGAACCACAGCTGGAACGTCCAGAAGGCTGTGCATTATCTGAAGGTATTGTTTTCATTATTCAGTGTGTCTGAAATGTAGTGATATTTACTGAGACCAGGGAATTCTCTCTTAGCCCTTTATCCCAGTTTCATAGGCTGTTAAAATCAATGTTTCACACTATGAGGTTGTTTATCTCTTTTTTTTTTTTTTTTGGTCTCCACAGGTAGAGCAGCTCTTCTGTCTTGGTCTGAAGTCCAGGTTGGAGTGTCATAAGATCCTGGAGATGTGTGACTGGAACCTGGAGCTGGCCAGCTCTCAGCTTTTAGACTCTTACGGCTCAGTCAAACAGAGGTAAAGCCGCGTCAAAAATGCCTCCCTATAAACCAGCTACTCGATCCTAATGCTTTGCTTAAAAAAAAAAAAAGTCTCCTTTAATCAATTGTATATTGTATTGTATATCAAATTGCTGTTGAATTCTCAAATCTTATTGGTCAGGAGACGTCGATTTGTTCGTGCTGTCCCATCGCACGTCGCTGATTATTTCTGTTCAATATCATGAGACTCATTTATAAGTGCTGTGACGTTCCATACTCATTTATAAGTGCTGTGAGGTACAGTAGCACCGAGTTGCGTTGGAATCGGTCACTCGCACATAGGAGCTGAGAGATAACATAAAATCATCCCTCGCAGCTCACAAGGATTAAATTCAAAAGGCTGAACTCTTTGCTTCTTTGCCCAGTGTGCCTCTTCTTAAAGTTTCAGTGAAGAGCTTATCGGTGCAGAAGTGCGAGCTGGTGTAATTTAATTAAAGTCTGGACCCTTAAAGTACATGTCAGACACAAGGCCCGAGGGCCACATCTGGACCGCAGCCTCGTTTTTCGTTTGGCTTTGCGTGCACTTCGGGGGGAAAAAATAATATTGAAACGGCCCATAGAGCAGTAAACACTGCTCAACATTTCCACATGATCCAGAATTCAGAGTGCCACTGTACAGCACGCATTAATTCACCCAATAGAGCTTAACTGAAACCAACGAGCAGAAGCCTTTTTCTCCCCATAAACCACCATACGTGTGTGCACGCCGGCTTCGGTTTGACTGCAGTCTCATTCGCAGTAGTGCTGTACTTGATACAAGTCACATATCCTGAAATGATTCAGAAGCGTTGTGGTGTGTCGTGCAGGCCGGAGCATAACCAGTGGGATGAGGAAATATACCGAACAAATCACGGTTGTTTTCTTAATCTGTACGTGACAATTAAAGGTAAGCGTGATGTGCTTGTGCAGTTAGTAGTCGGGTCGCTCATTTGTTATTATATCAGTAAGGCAAGGTTTACTTTCACCAGAAGCAGATTTCCCAATTAGCTAATCCAGCAGCTGTTATCCAATTAAATATGATTATACTGTACAAAGGAATGTATTCATAAAAAAACAACAACAACCGTTCTTTATAATCAATATAATAAATGTTATTACCTGACACTTTAATAGTTTCTGTTAGCCCTTATTATTCTACAAAAAATTCAGAGCCTGGGTTATTGGTTTTAATTGATTAATATTAATATATAAAATAAGTAAAAGAAGATTATAAACTTCGATCACGGCTCACAGGGTGAAAACTAAACGACGATGTGGCCCGGGTGAAATCCGAGTCTGTTACAGAATCTGAGACTTAAAGGCTGTAATGCCTCTGGAGGCCTTTCTTTTTCATTTGCTTTAAGTTTATTGCTTTCAGTTTGCCCCAGTTGGGCATCTGTGTGCTCCGTTCAGCAGTGTGCTGACTCCCACACAGGACTGTACACCGGGGGGTGGGGTGGGGGAGGGTAAGCACATTTCATTGTATTACTGGAAAATGGAAAATGCTGCACTGGCGTTTTGCTACATTTTGTGTCTCGGCCATGTTTATCTTTTGTTTAGTTTTTTTCTTGTGATGTTTGAAGCAAATGTTACTTCATGTGACTTTCCTCTCTTCTTCAGTCATGTGTGTGTGCGTGTGTGTGCGTGCGTGTGTGTGAGAGAGAGACATCATTTATAAGTTGAGCTAACTCACATAGGCTAGTTGTCTCCTTTGTTACCGGCAGATGCCTTGTAAAGAGCTAAACACACCGGCTCATGCTGTTCTAGGAAAATAATCAATGTCTGGTTGGTGTGATGAAGTGGAGTTACTGTTACCTCTCCATTGTTGATTATTTTCCTGTAACAGGAGGTCCCAAAGTGTTTTACTCCTCTTATATTGTAGCAGTTTTCAGCGCTGACATTTTGTATTAAATAAAGAACGACGAAGTCATACTTTTTTTAAAAATGATTCTTTTCATTAGATTTGCTTGCGTTATAGTAGTTAGAGACAGTCGTTCCGTCACCAGCCACACTTCTTCTCTCTCATGTTACCAAGAAACCATAAAGATGGCAGAGAACTTGCCAGTACAGGTTTAAATTCTGACTGACACTGGAGACTCCTTCCATAAATATTAAATAAACGCCTCGTTATAAACAAAACCATTGCTTACGTTTATTTAAATGCATTCACGTAGCGTGTCCCGTACACGTCCCTGTGTAAGTTGTTACTATAGAAACAGTAACGTATCTGATTATATCATTTAAACCTTTTAGAGCTACTGTTCCACAAAATAAACATCTGACCAATCAGAGTTGAGAATCCGGCAGCGTGGCTATTTGAGTCTAAAAAAACCAAAGCGTTTCTCCGTTTTTTTGCTTTTACAGGCGATGAGGAAGCTCCACAGACGAACGCGTCTTCATCTTCATCCTCTTCATCCTCCTCTCATCAGAGACTGAACTGAAGGGCTGAGACTGAACAGAGAAGGAACGAAGGTCTCCTCTTCCCAAAGCTCGAGTTCCCTCTCTGTGCTATACCGAGGGACTCGCGTTGTGTCTGTGTGTGTCTCCAGAACTGATCGTCTTCCTCCAGAGCCACTTCTGAAGATCTCACTACTGAGTTCAGAGGTCAAACATCAAACAATAATTTTTTTTTTCTTATTTGCTCTCTGTCTTGAACAGAAAAAAAGGTTAAAACCAAAGTGCTGCTGGTCCATTCAAGGTGTGTTTTTTTTTTTTTTTGGTTTTTTTAATATATATATATATTAAGAGATTTATTTGATAAATAACGGGACTATCAGAAGGAGAACTCTGAGATAGTGTAAAAGCAGTGTATATATTTTCAGAGTTTAGTTGTGGAGTTTATATGTTTGTGTCAGACGGTCGTTTCGGTCAACTGCAACAAGTTTACTAAAATTGTTTGTGTCGTGTTCTTTCCTTGTTATTTTTCCTCTTCTTTTCCTGTTCCGAGAAGTGCCGCGTCGAACCTTTTCCTGACCCCCTGCGTTTGCACTAGCGTCAGATTCGTGATGTGTTTCCTCACACCTTTTAAACCGATCACTGCTCCCCGATGTCATCAGGCTTTGCCTCGAACTCCTCCCAAACCGGCCTCTCTTCCTCCAGAGGATAAGTTGCATTTCTGAGCATTTCGTTACACAAAATACGTTATTGAAAGCGTTTAAGAAATCGGACGCAGGGAATTGCTTGATCCCGAACGAGCATGCTAAAAAAGTTTGTTCGCAGAGTTAGCTAACTTTTAACGGAGCGCCTTTTTACGATGTATTAGCCGCTGATTATCAGTGTGCCTAGCCTAGTTAATCTTAGCTAGCTTCTCATAGACACTATCATGAGTGCTCTTGGTAAATGCTGATATCATCAAGCGGAAGTGATTAGTTGAAGTAATCTATGAACAAGAACTGTTTGGAGGAGGGGGGGGTCCGAAAATCCAAGTGATTGGCTCCAGTGACTTTTTTTTTTTTTTTTTTTTATAAACAAAACTACAGCTTGTTATTTTTCAATGCTCACAAAATTCCCGTAAGGTTAGCAGCACTAATACTGTTTATTAGCAGAAGTAACACCTGTGTTTCTGACGTTTCTGACGAAAAGCGTTCATGCTATGAGTTGTGTGGGTTTGTTTTCACACCGAACATAATATGAAGATATTTTTAAACCTGGGTACGATATCATACTGAATCACATGCGTTATCTATAAATAGACATAATTAATCAGATTTTTAATTTGGCTTAAGAGTAATAAGCAGGGCTTTTTTTTTTT
>JAOVYU010000029.1:2350597-2368152 GCA_025674565.1 Synodontis membranacea
CTGAAATTAAACAGCTCATTAATAATAATATTCTCTGAGCCGTGGTCTCGGCTGGTCTCGAAATAAAATTCCGAGTCCTCTTCGTCCGAGTCCATGACAAACGTGGCCGAGTCCAAGACGAGACCAAAACCTTCAAAAACCGGTCTCGAGACCGATCGCGAGTACTACAACACTAATTTCTACGTTCTCTATTTCCTTCGTTCTGATGTTACCATCAGGTGAGAATTCCACTGATCATGACTCCACTGTTTTTGTTTTTCCCACTCAATCAACTTTTTAAAGCTCTTTTCAGCTCCCGTTAATGAAGGTCTTGTAGGAGGTGCTGACCAATAAAGTGTCCAGTAATAAGAAAATAATAGACATGACTCTATTTTGAACAAATAACTCAAGAATCCTGATTAACTTGAGTAAGATCTTTTCCTAGACAGAGCTGTTGCAGATTTGGAGTCTGTCCCAGGAATACAGGAATACACCCTGGATACGACACCGGTTCATTGGACGGCACCACACACATTCAGACTTGGGGGCAATTTAACCTCGTCGGTCCACCCACAGCACCAGCAGAAATCTATGTCGTCCATTTATCATCATTCAAAGTAGCGACAAGACAGCAAAGACAAACATCATCAATATATCAAGTGTTATTTATATTCATTGGAGCTGCTTACTTGGAAACATCTGGAGTTTCTTATTATTCATTACAGATTAATCACTTTAAAAATGTCATATTAATCCCTATGTGGCTACGACCAATGAATCCTTAATGCCACTCATGCATACTTGTACATGCATAGTTCTAAGCCTCAATCGTACTGTATATACAAAGTATCTTAGTAGATGGAGTAAGACATGTACTGTAAGAATGGAGTGTATCTGTCTTAATGCGATGCATGATGTAAATATTTTCCTGTTATAACTGAAGGTTCATGGATATCAGCATCATATTCCTAGCATCCGTGTTGGAGTTGCAGTTTTAGATGTCTTGCAATCTCATTCTGATTTCTCTGCTCACTGTTTGCACATATTCACTACGGGAAGCCAAACTCGTTGAACTCCACTCAGACTTCATACAAAAACATTTTCTCAAGATAGACCAAGGAGTGAAGTGGTAACTGTAAAAGAAATTGCTTTGGATAGTGGAAACGTTCTGATTGATAAAACTCCCGACTCAAAATGGTGGGGTGTTTGAGATCTTGCCCGGTGATATGGAACGGAGTAATGGGAAAGGAGCACAAACAGGACCTGCCGAGGGTGCAATGAAAGCATGGAGTCGAGCAGCTAAGGGTTATATGGGTATGCTCAGGGGTCTCTTGGGCAGTTGTCCAATTCTAAATTTGCGATCACAAACTCAGAACATCAGCCGCTGAGCCAACGTGCTATCTGAGTCCATAAAGGGAGGCAAATATGAAAATCACAGCTGGACAAACTATTTTAACTATGTTGAGATCTGGTTAAAGTACTTCAGAATTTCCTTGATTAACTGAACACTGGTCTGTGATTCCAAGTATGAGTTTTGGTACTTGTCAATACCAATGTATTAACCATTTGCGGGCACCATGGAACGTTCTATTGATCTCCGTTTATGCTGGTTGCTGCCGTCAGTTATGCAATTTACATAAATGAATTTGTTTGCAACATTGCAACATGAATTTGATGCAAAACTGCATTCATTTAGTAAAGCAGCAGCAGAGGAAAAGCTCGTGAAAATTTCATACTATTGACTTTTCTGAACTTCTCCATCAATAAAGGTTTTTGTTCTTGACCTTCAGAAGCCTGTTCAGAAGCGTGTATGATAATTTGTAGGCATGATCTGGTCTGCGGTAAAGATTCAGATTGTCAGTAGATGAAAGCTGTTTTCATCCACTGTTTTAATGATTAGATTAGTTTAGTTTGATGGGAAGTTCAAAGGTCTGGACTCTCGCTAAAATGGTTTATTTCAACAAGAAGCATCCTTGACGTGTGTGTGTGTGAGGGGGGGGAAACGGCTCGCCAATTCTCAGACGTGTACTTACAGAATTTTATTTTCTTTTTATCTTTGGGCGAAGTGCTCATTCGAAATACCCATATGACAAAGAAATTAATCCCCAGGGTAGAGCTTCCATTAAACCAGATTTATATAGCGTCACTCCCCACTCTCACACTCTCAGCAAAATATCTGTAAATGCACTCATGCGTTCAGTAGATGCTTTTCTATTATAAACACTCACTGGAAGAGACATTCATGAGAATAAAAAGGTCCGGCATTATTATACACCTAGATCTATCATTTGGCTGTCGATCACATCTCTTAAACGGCCGTCGAAATAATCGTGCAAGATGGAAAAAGTAAACAAAATAATTTACGAGTGAATGGGTTAAGCCCGGAGTCTGCTTTTCGCCTTTGTTGAGTTCCTAAAATATTAGTCGTGTTTTTATTCTTGGTATATAATTCTGCTTGTGAATGCAGCTTTAGGGGGGGGAAAAAAAAAAAAAAAGGACTTTGTCGTATTATATTATTTTTCTTCTGACCGAAATCACGAGCAGCACCAACGCCAAGGATATGTCTTTAGGATGAAGCGCTTTGAGGTTTCTGACTTCTGTTGAACTTGACAAGCTGTGATTTTGGTCCTATTAACTTCAAGAGAGAGAGAGAGAGGAAAGAGAAGGTGGTGAAGGAAGGAACGATCTAAAGTTACAGCTTTACTTCTGACTGGTACATAAACGTTAGATCAACCTCTCCTTAGAGACAACTTCAACAATTAGTTATTCTTTGCTGCCTTGTGGATGTTTTTTTTTTTTTCTGTCTGAATGAGATCTCACTCCTGCAGAACACAGTCACTGTTATATATGGGCAAAAAGGTTCAATCAAAAGACTCTGCAATTGTGCCCTTTTTGCCTGCAGCTCCCATTCAATACAAAAAGCCTACTGTGATGTGCAAAAGAAATGAGATTCAATATCACAGACATGAGAAACCTATATAGAAAACTCAAGCTCTATTAATACAGTAGATAGCAGTCGTTTTAATAGCAACGTTTTAAAATTTCCTTACATGCGTTTCAAGTGTTTATACTTGCTAATTGACCTGAACTGAATCCTGAAATGAATGATGGGGTTTTGTTCTCCTATCAATATTAAGGAGGATAATTTAAATTTTTCTAGAATAGATCATTACGCCTGCCTCGCTCTTTAGATTAGTGCCATAATTAGAAGAAATATTAGTAGACACGTTCTACAGGAATTCTAGGAAGCAACACTGCTTTTAGCAAATGATGAGACAATATGTCATAGTTTTGAGAGTCATAATTATGCGATAAGTCATATTGAGATGAGATAGTGTTGGTATAATTGAAAGTGTGTGTGTGTGTGTGTGTGTGTGTGTGTGTGTACACGAGATAGCCTACTCTTCTGATTTTCATCTCGCATCCAGATGACAAATTTATGACTTAGTAGCCCATCGTTTCTGTGTGACATAATATCTTGGAATTATGACAGTGTCTCAGAATTATGAGAGTATTTCAAAATTATGACATATCTCATACTACAGTAGGTTAATATCTCAGTTGTGACTTAATGTATCTCAGAATAATGAGATAGTATGTCAAGATGTGTACTTCATATCTTAATTATGAATTTTGCCTTAGCATCTTGAAATTATGACCCTATATTGTATAATTATGACTTGATGTCTTAAAATTAAGACTAAACATCTTGACACTATTACTTGGTATGCCATGAAATATTATCTCATAATTAAGGCTTCGTATCTTAAAATTAAAGCTTATCTCATCATAATTATGAGAATTATGTTTTACATTACCACGTTTCCCTAGTACTATCCTTATTCATTATTATGTCATTAAGATGTCGGATGTTAAATCCCGTCCTAGATCCTAGAGACCCACACGCCATGACTGTGTTCTGCCATACACAAGCCTCTGCAACTTTGTGTATCTACCATCTCAGTGTTAAATCAATGCAGGTTGTTTAATTGTGTTGTTGTGTCCTGCTCTTTTCTCGTGTCCCTTTTGTTTTGTCTCCTGAAAGAGAGCCCGTATCAGTCTGATAGGATCTGCTCTTCTGTGTGCATCTGATCAATACTGAAACCCAATAGGTTTTCATCTAACGGCTCGCTATGTGCCGATGGTCGCCAGGGTTCGGAAAGCTGGTTTACTGACCATCATTTATTTTACAGCGAGCTAAATAAAGCAACACAGGGAATTCAGGAAGAAGCCACGGTATATCTGCGATCCATAACAGAGGAGGAGCGTAAAAGAAACGGATGGGAAGGGAGTTATTAAAGAGTCGATCATACGGTAGGTTACTAAATCAAAACACAGCATCATCCAATATTGAATCGTTACCGTACGAACAGAAACTGAATCTTATTGAATTGCAGATTCAGTGCTATCTTAAAAGTATTGATATCACTGCTGAATCAAAACGGAACCATATTGTGTCATAGCAGATTGAGTGGTATGGGTATTATGGAATATCGAATCGTATTACATCGTATCATAGCAGATTCATAGTGGTATTGTCAAACATCGAATTGTTGCCTTATGAATCATAGCAAATTTTACTGGTATGATAAAAAATATTGAAATCTAAAATAAGAATTGGAAGCATACGCTATCATTGGAAAAAAAAATAAAGAGAGAAAAAGAACGCTCCAAACCAAGGCACTCAGTTCAGTTAAAATGTCTTTTCTTTTTTTTTTTTAATAAATAGCTGTGTGGTTTATTTGGATCAATACAAAAATTCTGTACAAATAATGCATAAGTTTTGAACAAAATTTATTCGCGATTTTCTAAATTAATGCATAGAGTTCGTCTGTCTTAAAAGTAATTACTGTTAGATTATATGACTTTCTGCCATTTTTCTGGCAAAGAATGAATACTGTCGCAAAAGAAGGGTTCAAGTTTTCAGGAAATGAATTCATCTGTGCAGTTTGGTATATCCTTGAATTTTTTTTGAAATGCTGTCCAGAGAGTGTATGTTGCAGTGACCGAAACAAATGGAAATCCGATGCCGTTATTTCCAGTGAGTACAGTAGGCTGGATGTGGTAAACTTTTTTAAAATCATGTCTTTCGTCGCTTTTGCTGGATGATTATAGTTCATTGATTTTCTTCACTTAATTTGATCAGTTGGTCACTGTAGCATTCTGCGTTTGTCAGTTTCTCCAGGATGGAGCAGCTCGTAATAAAGCCGTAATGCTCCTGTAATGCAGGCGTGAAGCCGCTGACTGATATTTCTCTCTGAAAGATCATGTGGAACCACCTACCAACTTTCAGAACCACCTGTCAACTTTCCCATTGCCTTCAGATGCCTTAGAACAGCATAATGATCCATATTCGAACATCTTGCCAGCTCACGAGTCCATTGTGTCTCATCTTCTTGTTTCTGCAGTTTCTGCAGCTCCTCATTTTCTGTTTCCTTTGGTCTACCACTTCTTGGTTTATCATCTAGCTCCAATTCACCTTTTTTGAAACAGTGAACCAGTTTCTTGACCGCATAAGTGCTGATTGCAGCGTCACCATAAACTTTGAAATTTGAACTTACTGTAGCAAATTTCATCTCTGGCTTCTGTTGAGTTTTTTTTTTTTTTTCCACTATTGAATAAGAATAGAAGGCAATGGCGTAATATGAGTCTTGCTGGACTCCATGCTTGCTTGAACTTTGAGAAATAATCCTCTCTTTAATATCTCCCACTACACATTGGAGTTTCTTAACAGTCCAGCTAGGACATGTCAAAATAATAAGGACATTTTAACTTAAGGAGTGCCTTGGTTTGGAGGGTTCTTTTTCTCTCTTTTTTTCCAATGAATTTTTTTCCCCTTCACATAAAAGAGCACTCGATTCAAACAACATTTGGGGAAAAGTTTTTATTTATTTATTTAAAAAAAACACAACAACATAGAGCAGACCTACAACTATGTTATTCAGCTATATCTTATTGTGTTTGTATGGAAGTCTGAGGTTTAGACCCCCTACGTAAAAGCAACTGCGGTGAAAGTTCAGGACCATGGAGAGCAATGTGTGTTTGAACTAATCTTAATTCCCCTCATTAAGAGAGGAGTGGGTCTAATTTAAGCTCACTAAAAGCCCTAGGGCAATATGACCCTGCCCATGATCCAGACAAGAGTGAACACTTCCATGAATTAAGGTAAAAATAAATCCAGACGTCCTCCAGCATTGACAGAGAGAATGTCCTCCAATCCAGACTAGACGCTTTCTCAGCTATGGATTTCAGTACACAGTGCACTTTATGTCCATTAATTCTGCATTAAGTCTGTGTAACATTTAGCACACAAGCGAAAGCTGACGTGAAAAACCAGATCATGTCATTAATGGAATTCAGTAATGATATTCATGTTGTCAGACCTGGTGTCTTTCCTATTTATTCTTTTTTTTATTATTATTTATTTATTTTTGCTGTGCCCTTCTGTACATTTAGGCTACAGTTTAATGTTCATTTGGCAAAGTTGTATTTTTGCTGTAATTTGTGAGGGAATTAGTGGATGTTTTTCTCAGCACTCGTCGATCATATCTGACAGTTATTCCTAAATATTTCACATAGCGTACACACAGATCACACAGTAAGGTACCAACTGGAACATTTATTTGATTCTGAAAAATGTATATTATGACTCTTTGTCTATTGTACAGATTATTAAACACATTATCCTATCCCACTTTTGATTTTAGATTTTATATGAATCGTTTCCTACGGGTATGTGTGTGTATGTATGTGTTATTCATTCTGAGTCCGATTTTTAATTATTATTAAACTAAAAGCTAAAAGGTTCCTGAGGTTAAGGCTAGGATTAGAGTTAAATGTGGCAATGCAGTAAGCGTCCTGTCACAGGAAGGGAGAGTAAGGCAAGTGTGTGTGTGTGTGTGTGTGTGTGTGAGAGAGAGAGTTTCAGCACGTGCATGTATTCATATCTTGGTGAAAACAAAATGCAACCACAAGAACAGGAATATATCTGTGACTTTGTGGTGACCTTGTGCCTGGTTTCCATGAAAAAAGATTTTTAAAAATTTTAAATAAAAAATGAACAGAAAAACTAAAAGGTTTGGTTTAATAAAAACTACATGTTTCATTTTGGTTAATAAGGTTAAAATGATCATTGATTCATGTTATTAATATTCAGTCAGTGGAATGACCTCACAAGGACTGCAAGACAATCTCTCTCTCTCTCTCTCTCTCTCTGTGTGTGTGTGTGTGTGTGTGGTGAGGGGGGGGGTGATGGTGGTGGTGGTAGTTGGGGGTGGTAGTTGGGGGTGCCCAATCAGCACACTCTGGAGCAGAGCCACTGCAAACTTCTTGCTTTCTCATCGAATGAAGCACAAAAACAAAAAAACCTTATGGCAAATTTTCTTCCACCTTTTCCACAAACACGGATTTTAAAATAATGAATAAATCAATAAAACGGTTTCATCACCGCGTGTGAACTCGGGGGACTGTGTGTGTGTGTGTGTGTGTGTGTCCGATGCGCGCGGACCGGTGATGGTTTGGTCCAACGGGAGCGCGAGCGGCTGCTGCGGATCGCCGGGGTATCTGTGGGACACCGGAGCGGCTCGTGACTCCCAGCTCAGCCTGAGCCCGACCGGACACTCGGTGGTAGCAGCGTGCCTCGGTCTCATCTCCGCCTCCGGCTTTGTGAACAATCTGCTGGCGCTGGTGCTCTTCTGCCGCCACAAGGCGCTGCGTTCTCCCATCAACCTGCTGCTCATCAACATCTCAGTCAGCGACCTGCTCGTGTGCGCGCTCGCCACCCCGTTCAGCCTCGCCGCCAGCACGCGCGGACTCTGGCTCGCAGGACGCACCGCATGTGTATGGTACGGGTTCAGCAATTCACTCTTCGGTGAGTGTGAGCCAGATCTGATACTGCTTTATTTATTTATTTATTATTATTATTATTTTTTTTACAGGTCTCACTTTATAATAACGGCATTAATAAGGGGCAGGAAAGTTGCATGTTCACTCTCAGGTACTAAACGGAACCATATCCATAACCATAACCATAACCATACCTCACAATTTAAAGCTTCCATATCCACCTTTCATATTTCAGGTGAAATACATATTAAAACGGCAAAAAGGAAAAGTACCTTTCTTTGTCATTGTGATGGTACTCTCAAGGGTACACAGTAGAACCTACAGTACAGTATAGTACCTTTAGAATTATTCTAGCATTCCCATAATACTGCTCATTTACCGGTAACTTTAATCATTTTTACAGGTACCTTTTAGTACTGTATAGTACCTTTAATTTATTATTATTATTTATTATTATTATTCTTATTTATTTATTTATTTTTTTTTTTTTTTTTACCATTTTTTGTACCTTTAGTACCTTTAGTATATGTTAGTATATCTCTTACCTAGACATCTGAATGTGATGTCAGCATTGCGGTGCATTTATTTATCTATCTGTTTTAAAGGTACTGTATCCACATTTCCAGGTGAAAGATGCATGTTAAAGGTAAAAGGGGTACATCATTAAGGGTAGCGTCTAGGGAAAATACAGTTTAGTACCCTTTTATCTGAGACTGTGAGGTCCCATCTTAATAAACAGCTGTTCACTGCTCACTCCCAGAGGTACTAAAGGTACCTTTTGTACTTTTAGTACCATCAGCATGCATGTCGTACCTACTGTAGAAAGCAGGCGCACATGGACTGAGTAGAGGTACAGTTCAGTACCCTTTTCAGAACCCTTTTTTCAATAAGGAAATAAAAAGAATGACATTGTTTTTTTTAACCGCGTGACGTTATAGAAATACGATCGACTTCAGGCGCTAAACGTGAGTCTGGTTCCGCGCACAGCTCAGTTGATTATTTTCCTTATAAGAGATCTAAAAGAGCTGATGCAATGTGAGAGAAAACATTCCCAAACAGGTTTCATTTTTTTTTTTTAATTAACTTCCCAAATACATCTTCAGGGTTGGACTTTAATTCATTAAAGCTCCCTGTATGTCTGCTTCGCTCCCACCTGCTGATTGTCCATCTGCTTCACCCTTTGACCTTGTCACCTTTTTTTCCCCCTCTAATATTCTGCGTATCCTGTTGACCTCGAGTCTCTTTACTTCTTAGCTTTCGAGCTAAATTCTCACTCCATTAAGCAGTACTTAAACCCAGAACTTGGTCAATGATGCACCCAGCAGAGACCGAACCAGCAAGAAGATCTCAGCTAAATATAAAAATACAGTGCACAATTTACCCCTTTACCAAAAAAGTACTTGATCAGCCAAGAAAATGTGCTTCTTTAGTTTTTTTTAGATTGTAGATATGACTTCATGATGATATGATGAGTTATGGAGGAGGGGTATGAAATCAGACCCTTACGCCAATCAGAGTGACAGCAGAGCGGGTTTATTTTTATCCACGCCCACAAAACCGGCAAGATCTCATAGAGCCGGAAACAACGAGCAAATGATTAGCGCTAAATCTTCCAGTAATGCAGCTCCATCACTGCAGCTAGTCGGCTACGCTGGACACGCGCTACCTCTTCCTCCATTTACCGTATAGGGCGCCATTAGTTTTGTCTTAATTGAACTAGTCTCATAATAGGCTAGTCTTATTTGTCTTAGTTTTATGAATTTCTTTTGGCTCGTGTTCTTGAGAGCACGATCTATAGTTAAAATCGCAGTAACTCAGGGGCGATTGTACGCTCAGGTTCACGTTACTCTCAAGAATGAAAAATATAATAGGATATGAACTTTTTTTCTGAACTGATAGGATTTTCATGAACACCACGTTTCTTAGGTAAACACTCCTGCCAAAGATTTATGAATAAATTTGTTTGTATCCAGCCTATTAAAAGAGGCCATTGTTTGGCACAGTTACACCATTTATACCCGAACTGTTCCGGAAAACAGCACAGCCAGGCAAGTTTTTCTAACACCGGGGTGTTTACACTTTGCGGCATCTGGCTTGCTTGGCCATCTGTGATTTTATCTGTCTTATTATAGCTGTATTATTCAGCTGACTGCAACCATCAGTAGGCACTGGGAGCAATAAGAGAAAGAAAATTATATTTAATTAGAATAAATATATACATTTTTGGACATTTTAAAAAAAAATTTTTTTATCGAGTGCAATGAAGTCACAACTCTGATCTGTGTTAAGCCAGAGAACAGCAATACGACAGGAGAAAAGTTCGTTCTCATAAGACACGCACCTTAGAGTCGAGATTTTTCCATTCTGGCGTTCAAGAAAGAAAAAAAAATTGAGTTTAATTAGCCCTCATTTCGTCTAGCAAGCTGCAGAGAAGAATGTTTCGTTCAACACCAGCAGAAGGAGGTCAGATGTTCAAAGAGGAAACTCTGAGTTCTAATCACATTAAATTTAATGAGCATGAAGTACCCTGTTATGTTCTCACTGGATGTCATTTTTCCAGGCTCGTCTTTTCATTTGCATTCGATTAGCACCATTTTTCATCAATAGCAGCTTCAGAGATTTTCTCGCCATATGCCTCGGCAGTTTACTTAATGGATTCGGAAAAAAAAAAAAAGAAATAGAAAATGAGACGGATCGGGTTTCAGGTGGAATATTCATTTTAAAGAACATCAATCTCAATAATAAATAACACAATTGATTTGTTGAAGCGGGACTCATCTGAACAGCACCGCGGAAGGAATCGTTTCTTTCAGAGATTATGTGTTAATAATTACAGCAATATAGAACTTTTTTTTTTTTTCCTTTTTTACAGCATTTTATTTCTCAATTACAATATTGCAGTTAGTTTCAAACGGATTTTAAAGTGTGTGTGATTGTGAAGTTTTCAGTCAGGAGACATTTATTTCAGGTTTATGGAAGGAGTCTCCAGTGTCAGAGGAGAAGCTGAGACTAAGTTTCTTTTCCAACAGAGGAAGCGACGTGACATGACGTGTTTTATTGTTGGCAAATTACTGTGATATAAAGTAGGAAGAATAAAACACTACGGGACATGCAGGTATAGGAAAATAATCAACTTCTAGGTGGGAAGAGCGGGCAGGACGCTTCATCCCATCACCACGTCCTTAATTATGTTCCTATAACAGCATGCCCTTTTTATTTCATTCCGTATTTCATTCCTCAAACAACTCACAGAACAGTGTGCGATTAAATTAATATCCAGGCAAAAGAAAAAGAAATGCTAGAGTTGTGATGTAACGAGTCATTGAATGGAATTAAAAATATTAGTATAAAGTATGCTTTTTTTCCCCCCATAGACTAATTTTTAAGTAAATATTTCCTAAATTGATTGATAAGAAAGGATTATAACTAACCGTTAGTCTGGTTTAGTTTAGTTTTTACAATTTTTTTATTTTTTAATCAGTAGACATTAACAAACCCGAATGCATCGTGCTTTGACTTAAAGCGGCGCATTTCTTTATCGCTTTCATTTACTTTGGTCTTTGTCTCAATTCGTGTGCATTAGAAAAGAAAAAAAAAAAAAAACATGATCAAAGTGCATGTTAAGTTAATCTGCATTTCAGTAGGCTAAATGACAACCCAATGGTAGTTGCATACTAAAGAGATCTTTTGTGGTGGACAAACAGGTAGCTGTAAGTTTGAACTTCTGCTTCTGGAGATGTTTGGCAGGCCATCAGGTACGGTAAATCAACCAGACCAGGCTGCAGAATGTCTTCTCCCGAGCTTCGGCTGATTCACAATCGCTATGAATTTGCTCATGTCTGTGCATAACAAAACTTTTAGAAAATATTCTAAACATTTCCCTGGTGATGTCCAAATCCTGCTTTCTTTTTATTTATTGTGCTTTCTCCAGGCTGAGCTACCTATCTGTATTAAAACGACCTTAACTGATATCCAGTGCTTCCCATTGTACCCAGCGAGAAATGTATTTGATTTACCCGCATGAGAACCACTGCATGTCTGGTATTAGACTGAAAATCTTTCCATTTGTTGTTTTTTTTTTTTTTTTGTCTAGACCGTGGGCCACCTCACTGTTCTCAGCTCCAGGCACTCTAAATTCAAATGGAATCAATGAAACTAAAATATTTGTAATTACTTTTTAATACGAGACACAGAGAAATCAAAAGCGCAAGATCCATCTGTCGTCCGAGTGTGGTTAAGCCTCTGAATCAAGAAGCATTCATCTACAGCAATGCATTGATTGCTTATTTGAGTGCTGATTGCTGTATTTGTAGAGAACTTACACCCAGTTGTCTGAGCACAGTTTTCAGCAGAAGCTTGAATAAAATCTTCTATTTTTTTTTTTTGTTTGTTTGTGCGTTTTAAAAACAAGTTGACTAAAACCTTAGTTTGGGTTCAAATCACGAATCTCTGCTTTAAATCCTTAGTTTCTTGGAAATCTTTTTACAAAGAACATTTAAAGGTCATGTCAGAAGGGATTCTCTAGGATTCTGAAGCTTGGGGCCAGAAAAGAGTAAAGGCTAGCTTGCAACTTATATGCAGCAAATTTCTACATTTGCATCGTTTGGATCTTGAGGAACAGGACCTCCTGTATGCCCCCATCATCTATTGGAAGACACGTAAGCTGCGTTCTAAGTAGGAAAGACTTTAACTCTGGAGCACAAATAGTAAACAAGCCCAAATCAGACTGACATGGAAAATAACCAACTTCCTACCTTTGGTTTGTCCAATGGGAAACAAAAGCTTGTTTGGGTTGGGAAGCGTGTTTTGGTTAAGAGTATGACTAACCCTACGTACCTTTTGCATGTTCAACTATATGACCAAAACTTTGTGGACATCTGATCATCATACCTGTATGAACTACGCCCTATTCCAGAGTTACTGCCCTTTTGCCTTCTGGGAAGGCTTTCCACTAGATTTCGGAGCGTGGCTGTTGGGATGTGTGATTTCATTCATCTACAGGAGCATTAGTGAGGTCTGGTGCTGATGTTGATGTTGAGGAGGCTCCAGTTCCAGTTCATCCCAAAGGTTCTTCAGTAGGGTTGAAGTCGGGGGCTCTGTGTCCAGTAATTCTCCAGCAAACGAACAGATTCCATTTAATCGTGGCAACAGTTTCGAGAAGAACCACATACAGTATGGGGCGTGATGGTCAGGGCTGACAAAGCTTTGGACAGATAGTAAAATGCATACCCTTTAGGACCATGGATGTACTATTGATACATTTGTTTCATTTGAACCTTGGGTAACACTAACATCCAGGAACACTGAACCCTACCCTTTAATCCTGCCTGCTTTCTAAATCTGGAGCCGCCTTAAACATGATAAAACATTGTATGATGATAACGTATCCCGTCCTGCACCTCTACAGGAATTGTGTCGCTCATATCCCTGGCCGTGCTTTCCTACGAGCGCTACCGTACCATGATGTGTCCGGCCGAGCCGGACGTCACCAACTACAGGAAAGTTGCAGTGGGAGTTGTGCTGTCCTGGGTCTACTCCCTCGTCTGGACCCTGCCGCCATTCTTCGGTTGGAGTCGCTATGGACTCGAGGGGCCTGGAATCACCTGCTCAGTTGACTGGACAGCCAAGACAGCCAACAACATCTCCTACATCATATGCCTCTTTATCTTCTGCCTCATCCTCCCATTCCTTGTCATTGTCTACTCTTATGGGAGACTGCTGCATGCTATCAAACAGGTGAGACGTCTTGCTTGGTTCAAAAAGCTCGAAGGTTATACAGGATATTGATTCATTTTGTACTGACGAATGGGTTTTGAAGTCAAAACGTCTAGACAGACATATCACTGAAGACATGCTGACTTGTGTTTACATTTTCTATTCATCTCTGACAAAAAAAAGCAGCACGTACTGTAACATGCAACATACCTTTTATTCTCGTAATTATTCCATCCTCATGCAATAATGTGATATCAGCCGTTTTTCTTTTATTTCCACTGAGTTTCCTGCTGAGTCCAATAAAAACAGTTTGAAGTCTCCATCTCCGCTTATTAATAACACCCTATTGTGCATGAAATGTTTCATTCTCCCTCATGCACTTTTGAGAGTGTCCCCAAAACACACGCTAATAAAGCCGACTGAAATTTTCCTCATTTAATAAAGCGCTGCTCAGACTGTACGACAAGGTGAGAGCGATATCAGTTAATCTCCTGAACACCCTGATGATCTTGCTAAGGAATAACCAATCATAGAAGGGGGAAACAGCAGGGGGTGCAAGTCAGGACGAGGCCGCTTCCCTGCAGCGTTTTGTACTAGTTGTGGTGTTGTGAGTTATGGATCTTTCTCCTCTCGCCTCAACAGCTGCTTTTGGGGGCAGGAAAATAATCAATGAGTTACTGCTACAGTACAGTTGTTGATTGATACCTTGGCAGAAAACTGGTTCGCTGCCTACTGACACTGGAGACTCCTTACACAAATGTAAATAAACGGCATACAGAAAACGTCCCCATTATCAACATTTATAAACGATATTGTACAAAATCTGTTCATTATTATCTTTGGATCATGTTGTGCGTCCACCATACAAGTCCCTACGAATTAGTCGTTACTATAGAAACGATAACACTGACCTGCGATTTTAATTACGACCAGAGCTGCTGTTGTAGAAAATGACGTCAAGATCAATCAGAATCGAGAATTCAGCAGCGCCGTGGTGTAAATAGTTCTCCAGAGCTTCATTCAGGGGTTCAAGCTCTTTCCATCTCCAATCACCTGTAATAACTCTCGAACGAAGTCCATAAGACAAATTACTTTCGCATACCGTTGTGAGTTTGCTCAAGTGGAGAAATTAATAGCCAGTCGTACCGTAATAATGAGCACTTTGTTGTTTACTTCAAAGTCCAAGATAAAAAGTGTTTGTTTTTCAGGTTTCAGACAGTGGGCTGTAAATGAACAGAGCAGATGTGCGTGTTTTTGCAAAGATGTTCGGGTAAAAAAAAAAAAAAAAAAAAAAGTTTTAAACATATGGTTAATATCTTGAGGTGATGCCAAAGTCCAGCTGTTGCGGTAGACGTGGTGTGTAATTAAAGCGCAGGGTAACGCGTTTAATGAATGTTGCTGTTGTGTAAGATGTCTGTAGGTCTGACGGATCTGAACAGTTTTTAGATTTGGCTTGAATGAAGGTCATTTTCTGCATCCTCTACCAAAAAAACAAACAAACAAAAACCCCCCAGAGGTGCCAATATTTATGGTTCAGCTATACATTTTTGACATTTATGTTTCTGGTAATAGTTATTTTTGCTTCGCACCGATCTCATGAGGTTTAGTCTTGAGAGCCAATAGAAAACAACTAGACAAGACTGTGGGTTCTTTGGATAATTAAAAAAAAAAAAAAAAAATTGGAGTCGCTTATTATTATTAATTAACGTTCAGACAAGATGTTTGCATGTTGTTGTTTTTTATTTTTAATTAACTGTCTTGTCAGCTGACATACATGGTAAAATTGTTTTTTTTGCATCTTTGCCTGGATTTTCTTGTTCAGGAAGAACACGGTGTTAAAAAGTACAATGTTGATCAACTTGCATTACTGGTCAAATACATCCATTTTTCTGTTGCCGCAAACTAGATTTTTATTTCATGACTTCTACTGTATATTATTGAGTCAGAATGAACGCGTTTTCGATTTCCAAGCGTTAGTTTTCCAGCACGAAATTAAATGTTGCAGAAAAAAATGTCTGTATGTCAGCAAAGAAAGCAACATGTTATGTAAGAGACCACTTTTCAGACAAAAAAAACAAAACAAAACCAAAACATAATAAAGGCTCCTGGGTTTTGCTGCAAAAATAAGAAGCAAATCAAAGACTAAACAAGAACTGTGTCTGGTTCAGCAAGATGCTTAATAAATCATGTAGCAAATTGTACCAGGGACTTATTGTTTTAAGGAAATTACATTTCTTCATAAAAAAAAAAGAACAATAAAGAGTAATAAATTAAATTAAATAAATGTCAGTATTTAAAAAAAAAAAAAAAAAAGTGGTCGCAGATAAAACCTGTGTGGTTTTATAACCATAAATTAGCCGGTAACGTTTTTATTGAGCATCTTGCAGAACAAGCCACATTTCTTCTGGATCACATTTTCTAACTGTATTACAGATATATGGACGACAGTTATGGACTTCACATCGAATTTTTTTTATGACACAACACGCTTTCAAGCGCCTATCCCGGGATCGAGCTGGGAATGCCCCATGGATAGGATCTCTTTGTTAATAATTTATTTTGCTCCTGTGTAGGAGACACCGCAGTCCATGTAGTCCATGTTAGTTTGTGGTCTGACGTTCTGCATTTTCGCCACCGTTCTTCCTGCTTCTCTTTGGGATTGTAGATCAACCCATTCTGTAAATCTTTCTTTGGAGTTTTGGATGTTCTTGGATTATTACGTCATGACATTAAGCAGGTTAAGCGTTCCACACTGAAGGTACACGCGTCCGCCTGGTCGTTTGTGACGTTATCAAAACGGCTGGGAAGCCAATCATTTGCGTATACGTATGTAGGTCCAGAGCTTCGGTTAACGTCCACAGCACTTGACGGATTGGATTTGAGTCGACAGGAGGGTTACAGTCATGCAAATGACCACTAATTACAGCCGTGCTGAGCAGAAAAGCACACTCAACGTTACAGGTAGCTTCAGCTCCTGCCACATGATTGGCTGATTGCATAATTGAATAATGAATGAGAGCAATAAAGTGGTCAGTCAGTGTATATTGACTGTGACGTTACTGAAGTGTCCACAGATCTCCATGTACCATTAGACTAATTTTTTAATACGCATCAGTTGTCATTTATATCACTGCCCTCGTGCAACTGGAAGATAAAAAACCAGACGGTTTAATGCAGTTTCTGAGTGTTTTTATGACTTTAGAGCCATAAAAGCAAAGATTCCAATAAAGGAACTTTAAACAGAGCAAGAGCTGATATAGGATCTACGAGTCCTGCTGCTGCAGTGTGTGAAGGTTATTGGCTGTGCTACTGAACACACACACACACACACACACACGCACACACACACAACACTGACAGAAAATATGAGCAGATAAAAAAAAATCTGTCTGTCTTTTATAAACAAGAAAATACAATCAATAATTCATCCTGTTGTTTATAGGTTCGTAAAGGACAGTGAGACAAATTTTTTTTATTTTTCTTTGTAGGAGAAAAAGTTCTGCGATACTTTAGAGGTCTATTAGACCCAGCGCCAGATGTGTGTACACGAGGAGGCAAATTGAAGCAGCTCTTTTGAAATTAATATTTAATTTACCGAGTGTAACAATCTCCGCTGTTCAGAAACACAGCAGACCCAGGGGACATGCCTTTAAAAATTTGATTTTATTTTTTTTTAAAGGAATGTTTTTTTTTTTTTTTTTATTAGGAATGTTTTTTCAAATCAGATAATTTTCCACCTTGCTCAACATCATGTTAATATATAGAACGAAAACAGGGCTCCGGAATTCCTTATTAGTCATTACTCCCAAGCGCGCATCCTCTAAACACCACCTTGTTGTTGCACTAAGCCACGCCCCCAAGTGGCTCCACTACGGCTGTAGCTCATCCACAAACTGCTGATTGAAAGCCAGTGTGAAGTTGTGGAAATGGTCAACCACAAAGCACAAAGCTGTCAAAAAGCTTGGGACTAAAGATGTTAAATGTGATCGTATTTTATATATACTGTATATATATAT
>JAOVYU010000029.1:2426725-2438110 GCA_025674565.1 Synodontis membranacea
GGATGGTAAAGGAATTAATATTTTTAAGCACCTATAACAAAAGTTCCTTGCTTCGTTGGCATTCCAGAACATGACCTAGCCATTGATTATAAAATTTGCTGTTGTATATGATGAATGAAAAGAAAATAATTCACTTCATGAAGGACACAGGAACTTACGTGGAGTTTAAGATTTTCTTAGCCATAAGTGACACGGAGAAAGGTACAGGAAATTCTTTACCCATGTAAGTTAAGTCATGAAATAAAGCATAGCATTATCTATAACATATACAGTAACTTTTATTTGGCATAAAAAGCAAGATGAAAAGACTTTGTCCTGGGAAGCTTATTGGACTGGTTTTAATTGTCTATTAGTTCTTTTTTTTTTTTTTTTTTTTTTGGTACTGGTTTAGATTAGTCTCCATCCATCCAGATTAGCACTTCTATATGAGAATGAGATATTGATACCTTTTGTACACTTTTCTGGCCATAGGTTTCAGGATCTTCAAGGTTGCGAGACATAGCACACTGTAGTGAAACTTTTAAAATATCGTATTTAAGAGTGGTGAGTAAATGAAATTGTGTCACATGTTCTGTGGATAAGGTCTGTGGGTGGTCATCTGCCATGTCAGACAAATGATCTCTTTCTGTGAAAGAAGGCGGCTCCTGGTCTTGTTTATTCAAAGAGCATACCAGACTCTCTGGTGAATTTCGAACGCTTGTCTTAAGTCTGCCTTAAGAGGCAAGGTTTTGATTGACCTTTGGTGACCTTTTGAACTGGTTTTGATTAGGCTTATTCTCAGATCCTTTATCCACGGGGCGTCTGACACATTTGTGCACATTTCATGCCCCAACCTTCTGGATCATGAAGTGGATCATGAATGCCCTGCAATCTGATTGGCTATGTCCAACGATGTTCATGTACCATCGTCGTGTGGGACGGAAAACTTTAGAGGACCTTTTCTATGTTAATTAACAGAACTTACCAGAGTCTTTACCAAAGCTAGAAATCTGCTTTGCTATCCCAGGTTTTGATTGGCTATTGGATGATGACTCTGGTAGATTTAGCCTATGTCAACCTGATAATGGCCAGAGCAGCTAGCCTGAAGAAATGGCTTGAAAAATTAACACATGAAACAAAATAAATTGGCCTCAGAACTACTGAGTCAGGATCAGCAGCTCAAACCATTTAGTCATCCTTAGCTACACCTTCAAACTGACCTCGGGTCAGCAGAGCTTGGCCAAAGTGAGCGTGTGTGGAGTATCTGGGTGGAGTGGAGCCCTGGTCATCAGGTTGATGAATAACAGAAGTAAAAGACCTCTCCTCCCTCCTTTCAGACACACACTCTCTTTCTCTCTCTCCAGCCTGTCCTCTTGCTCTCCAGACAGCCTGGCACATGTATAATTACAGAGCAGCACACATCTAAATGCAGGGAGGCAGCTCGAGGCCCTGCTGATAACACCCTGCGCAAAGACACCGCCCAGAGACAAAATACATCCACATACTTTTTAGGTAATTACACCTTATCAAAATAGACAGACTTAGTCCACTACCTAAACACTGGAGACATCACAATTCATCAATGGGTTTCAGTTAAACATCATTTCAAATCATTATTCTAAATTTCAACTTGTGTGGTCACAAGTAGACAAAAACACTGAACTAAATACTACTACAGTGCAAGAGAAAACATATGTTGCACAAGTACAAGCAAGCTTAGCTAACGAACATAATACGAACGTAATTCTACATTTGAAAACTGGATAAACATCTCCTGGTCTCCTTTTCCATTGACCTTGTCCAGTGTCAACGAGTCTGTCATTAGTGTAGTCTCAGATTCTTGTTCTTAGCAGACAGAAGTGTAACACAATATGGTGTTCGTCTGTTGTTGCCTATCCATCTCAAGGTTTGACATGTTGTGTGTTCTGAGATGCTTTTCAGCTCACCACGACTGTAAAGAGTGGTTATTTGATTTACTCCTTGACCTTCCTGCCAGCTCTTTAACCCTTTATAGGATAAGAAACCATATTCAGTCACTTCAACAGACATCCAAACTGGCCTTGTGGAACCACATGGATTTGAATTTTATGAATAAATAAATGTTCCTTTAGTTTAAGGGTTTTTTCTTACATACATATATATATAATAAACACTTTTTGGAAAAATATTTCCCCTAGAACCATATATGGTAACTATATTGACCTTGATTTAATGATAAAATAAAAATGAAAAAAACTTTGATCAAATATATTCTCCAATAACACTCTAGGGTTGAACTTCCAACTTTGAATTTCCAAGTGTTTCAATGAGTGCCCTATAAAGGGTTAAGGTATACTATATTCAGCTTTTCATGTGGAAAGATGCATACTAATGGTATTAGCTTTAATGATACCACCACACAGACACCGTTAATTGAAGAGTGCACCCCAGATTGCCATCCCAACAAATGCACTGGTTCTATCCCGTTGTAAAAGGTCTGGCTTCACCCCTGACAAAATGTACCAAGTAACTTCTTTTGTTTTTGTGATTATTAGCACACAGAAACAACTTTTTAACCGTCACTGAAAGTTCTAAAAGTGCTTGTTCTTACACTATACCTCACCACAGAAGCAGTTCCAATTTTTTAAAAAGACGAAAGTGGGAAAGTATTTGTAATATTTATTTTGACAGTGAGACAGAAAGAGAGGGAGGGACACCGAGGCAGAGAACGACAGAAAAAAAAAGAGGTAAGCTACAGCACAGAGTGTGTTTTTCTGCATCCGAAGTGCGCACACGGACTCCAATTTTGGCCAGTCTTGTGGAGATGACTTAAACCCTGCAATCTTCCGGACCCATAATTAGATGAGCCAAAGAGAGAGAGAGAGAGAGAAGGAGAGAGAGAGAGAGCTAGCACACAGAAGGATGGTATTCAGTGGTTGGGCTCTATTTTTTGAAAGCAAAATTATAACTCTGCTCGAAGTTTCTGCTGAGTCATGCATTTCTTCTGGCCATCAGGCCTGTTTTTCAGCTCCCGTGTCTTCCGAAGAGGCCTAAAGCTCCACTGCACTTCTCCACTGCCCTCGGTTATTATGCAGCACTTGATGGCCTTAGCAGATTAAACTAAACACATGTTAGAGCTCCACAGACAAACAGCCGCTAAATAAACTGCCCGCGTCGTCTCTGCCAACTTGTGGCCCGTCAGGAAATCCAGGAAATCAAGAGCGGAAGGAATGAAAAGTGGGAACGTTTGGAAATTGCTGCTAAACATATACAGAGTGTACTCACACCACAGCTATGTTCAGACAGACAAGAAGCGATTATTTATTCGCACATCCAATTTGAGCTGAAACTATTTTCAGAACAACGTTCACAGGCAATCTGTTTTTTTTTTTTTTTTTTTAAAGGCGGTTTCAAGGTTTTAAATCAAATTAAAAATCAAATTTTAACATTTCCTCTGAGACTTTAATGCAGTAACACAATCTCTGAGTCCGTCAGTTTTCGGTACACATCTCGTGCCCACTGTAGCCTCAGATTCATGCTCTTGCCTGGAAAGAAGTGAAAGTTTTCTTCTCTTGGAGCCCAGATGCTTTTCTGCTCAACACGGATGTAAAAAGTGGTTAGTCAAAACTTTTTTTCTTACACAGTTACAAGAAGCAGCTGAAAATATAATCAACTCACATACAACACCTGTCACTAGACAAGCAGACTAAACTGTTAAATACTTAAATGGCTCCAAGTACATTAGCAACTTCATCCATTATGGCCAATTATCTTTAATTGGTATTATTAATTATCATTCTATTATTAATTGCTTTAATTGTTTAACTGCAAATCTGACCGTTTTCATGGTGTTTGAAATATTACGTTCAGATTCACACACCACTTACATGCCAAAGATTAATCCTATGATGGATGTCTTTTTTTTCCCAGCAGATTTGATAAATAAACTCCATCGTGTTTCTTTTAGAATTCACTATCACTGATCCACAAGATATAAATATATCAAGTTTCTGTGTTCAGTAATAAAGCTTATCTTTTTCCAGATGTGCTCTAACTTTTGAGGATAACTCTAACTTGCCCTGGACATGTAGGTTAGTTCTGTTCCCAGGTGGGATTGTGTCAGATATACGGATAGAGATCCATTTCTTCATTAAGAGCTTTAAACATTAATGTAAATTCTGATTTATTATACAAGTCTTTTTGACCCAGCAGCTTACCTTGCCCTGCCTAGCGTTAATCTGTCCAGAGCTCCAGGCTAAACGTTGACCTTAAGCATTATCTCGTCAACCCCGTTCACTCTACTCTCCCATCCAGGGCCCTCCTTCAGCTTAATCTCGTCAGAGGCACCGATTGGATCTCTTCCTGTTTCTCTTTTATTCAGTCCAGCTGCCAGGTCATGACAGTTACCTGATCTAGATCGGGAAGGTCTAAACGTAACCAGGCCTCTCACGACTCTCCTCCATCCCACCATGACATTCAATAAAGAACAGTTCATTTACACAATTATCCCAAATGGAGTCAGTCATCGATGTTTGGTGTTTGTTAGTTTTATATACAAGCTACAAGGCTAATGTAGCTAATGAGAATGGGAAGCTTATAGCTACCGGTTTAGCACAGGCCTAAATCCTCACACACTCTGCTCAAAAACATTTTTCTCAGGAACAACATTAGGAAATAAAGTCTCTTTTTTTCATAAGTCCATTTTCAAACTTTAAGCCACGCCTCCTGATTCGTCAAGAGGAGCGAGGTGGAAATGTTTAAGATAATGTCGCTAAAAAAGAGGATAGCTTGCTGCTAAAAATAGACACCCGTGTTTGTTCCTACTATGTGGCTCAAAAACATTGAGGTTGGAAATGATTGATGTAATTCCAAAGAGTTCCAAATTTCCAATTTTTTAAAGTCGGATGCAACGTTGAAGAAAATCGTTCGGCATTTTTTGTTTGTAGTAGTTGTAGTAAATAATTTAAATATTCATTAATATGTTTTACATTTTTAAAGTAATTCATTCATTAATAATATATATTTTTAAATAAAATAAATAAAATAACATAAAATAATTTTATTCATTGTTATTTTCATACACACACATATATATATATATATGCTGTTATGTCCATATATGTGACTTTACAGATTGATGCTAGCTAGCACTTGGCTACTGATACTTGGTGTCTAAAGTGCTGGCGCAACATTTACGCTAACATAATGTTAACCTAATAGCAGATTGGGAAATATTATTAATAACAAAGACCATCTTTGAAGCTGGGTTTTTGTTTATGTTTCTTAAGATCTCTCTAATGACCCCACAGCCCGGCCCCGAGTGGCATCAGTACACGCTACAGATTGATCTGCTTTTATAAGGCATCTGTTTTGTGGACATTGTGATTTGTGATGTGAATCGGTCAGATCTCCTACAGAGAGCAAAGTGGAGCGGAGTATGCAGGAACACACAGCCGGCCCTGTTATTAAAGCCTCAACCGCTGGAATGCACTTCGTCTCATGTGACTGTGAAGTACAGCTCTGTGTCAAAGGTGTTTGTGTGCGAGAGAGAGAGAGAGAGAGAGAGAGAGAGAGAGAGAGAGAGAGAGGTTGTTTGATGGAGTTTGAGGGCTTGGCTCTGAGGGAGAAAGCTTTGTGTAATTACGAGCATGACGGGACACGATGGGGGACGGTACGATGTCAGATTGAAGCTGCTGTTTTGCTTTGATCTTGTCCTGTAGCATTTTTCACAAACCTTTATGAAAACGCTTACAGTAGTCTGTACAACCTGTCGACGGTCCAAAACAAAAAAAAAAGACATATGAGTTCCTGAGAGGCACAAAAGAAAAGCACTCGCCTTGTTGTCTAGAGACTGTCTGTTAGTTTGAATCCTGACAATGAAGCAACCATCTATGGCCGAGAGCCAAAGAATGCTCCCATTAAGGCAGGGGTGGCAAACTCTCAATCCCCTGTCAATCACAGCAACACGAGCCAATCACAGGCATCTCTGTGCTCATGCATGTGGAAGTGGGCGCATAGCACTTTCCATTGACTGCGTTTCCATTGACTGTGGGTGGGACTTGAAAAAAGACTAAATGAGGCGGGAAATCATCAGGGGAGGATTTATACAAGCATGTCAATATTTGAATCAGCTAACTAAGAGCTAACTAAGAGATTTTTTTTCACAAAAAGATACGCAAAAATTAACAGTGTACAACAAAGCGCTATTGGTTTCCTGAATCTGATGGGTGTTTGATTCTATTTTCTGAATCAGCAGTTCTAAGTAATGTCAGTTGTAATTCACATCACAGGTTTATATTAATGTGGTCATTGAGTAAGTTCACAGGGACTTGCTTAACATAATCTACAATGAAACAATGAAAAATGTATAATCGTTAATATTGTCAACATTTATGGAAGGAGTCTAAAGTGTCAGCACTTTGTCAAAGACTTCAGGACAGAAGCGTATAATCTTTTTTTTTAATTCGAGAGTGAAAAAAAGGCTGGTGGGGGAACAGCTGTTTATAGCTTCTATAAAGTAAGTGAGAACATTAACTAACTTGTTTCGCACATTTTACATAACTATAAACATTTATAGTTTTTTTTTGGAAATGTTAGAAAGTAGCTGTGGTGTAAAAGAAATAAAACACTTTGGGACATGCTTTTATAGGAAAATAATCAACTTCAGGGTAGAAACAGTAACGCCGCATTTTCTACAACACCACGCCCTGGATTGTTTTATTCGCACCACAAACAAAAACAAGGCACCAAAATAACAGTTAAATAATAATAATAATTAAAAAAAAAATGTTCCATCAAAAGAATGTCTTTCATTTGTAAGGACTTATTAACTATCCACTCTTAAATACTAGACTTCCAAAATTAAAAGTGCCGCAAACCATTCTTTATTGCGATGCCAAAGACGAACTTTTGTGTCATAATGAACCTTCTAATTAATGGGGCACTAAAAACAAATCTTTAATCATTTTTTATTGGTGCCACAAAGAACTAAAAATATTTTTTTTCCATCATTAATGTTACCGTTACGCAAAAGGATCTTCATGCTAAAAATGGCCAAATGGTTCTTTAGGGAAACCAAAACATTTCTAAGCAACCAAACATGGTTCTTCTACGGCCTGTCTCTTTTTAAGAGTCTAAAATGAGTAAAGTGTAAAAATAAAAGTCACAGTGTGAATGCTATCAACAAATATACGTTGTACTACCATGTGCTTCATTAACAGGGTAGCCAGGGTCAGATATTTTTACAACAAAATTGGGTTTGCGAGTGGGAAAAAAAAAAAGTTCACGTTTCGTAATTGATGTGATCGATTTCCGTAAGCAAGTCAATATTGCAATATCATAAATAAATAAATAAATAAATAAAGAAAGAAAGAAAGAAAGAAAGTAACTTGCTTTTCTTCTTCTGAAGATCTTCAGGAAAGTTGGATGATGCCAACTTGGATTTCTTTGTTAAACAGGGGTGAGTGTGAACAGGTAACAGGGTTGAGTGAACAGAACTCACGGAACAAACACATGGAAAAGGATGCTTCATGTTTTATGAGATGTTGCATGAATTCATGCATTAATGCAAAAAGAAATTTTTGAAGAATTTAAGTGACATTTCAAGGTTAAGTGTCATTATAGTGGGCTGAGACAAGCATAAATGCTGCTTTAAGTTTTGTGAAACACACACATAGGTTGTTGTGAAGGGCGTTGTTGTGTTAAAGATGTCTTCTAGCGTTATCTATTTATTCATCCTGTTTTATACATTTTGTTGGTGTAATATTAATAGGACACAAATTGGCTATCCTAGCAGTGGAATCACACACAAGTGGACATGTGTAGACTCTTTAAAGGAGATCATGACACACGTATGTTAAGAGAAAGACACAATAGAGGTGGGTGGTGGTGGTGGTGGTGGTGGTGCGGTTTTTACAGCTGAAAATAACATGCCAACTCGACCAGTACAATCAGAGCAGTAAGGTCTTAAAACCCAAACAGTGTGGATCTTCTGTCATCATGAAAACCTTAATCATCACGCTGAAAATTACAGTTATGAAAATCACTCCCTTTGCCTTAAACAGAGGGCAGAAAATAAGCAGGCTTTCTCCAGAACCTTTCAAACTGTTTATTATCTGCAGACATCGCAGCAGGAAGACTGCTAAATGTGTGTAAAGGTCAGGGCAGAGATCTTACCCGATATGGCAAGAGCTTTTTCCTTTTAAATTTTTTTACAACGTGACCTAGACAGTTTTGTGAGCCCTGCTGATCCGTTTGCGATAAACATTTGAGGCGTGTGCGACGTCGTGTAAACCGAACCTTCTGCCTTTATCCATTACATCACCGAGCCAAATTAGGGTTTTAGAGAAGAGCTATGAAAAATAATTCTTTCAGAATTATTTGCCATTAAAAATGGTTTAGCTTTCTCGGTGCATACTTTTACTCAGGTAGTTCTTTTCGTGACTGACTTAAAGTGACTAAAAAAAAAGATTTGTGTGAAGATTTTCATGGAACTGTTGATAATATTTTAACTGAAAAAAAATAAATAAATAAAAAAAATAATGTAGCTTTTAAATCCTTTCATTTAGCCAAAATTTAAAAAAAAAAAAAAAAAAAAAGCTAATTCTGAAAAACTCTAGCTGATTAATATTTTAACCCGTTCCACATTTGAACTTTCTTAAATGAATGCTAGCTATGAAGAAGTAACTTAGCTATAAACTGTATTACTTAAGCAAATGGATAGTAAAGAAGCTAAGCAAAACAAATCAATGCTAGGTCAGGCTAGGTGCTAGGCTAGGATCATTTAAAATGAAAAACTGTGAAAGTTTAATCATCGCTCCAAAAATTACAGATATGAGAAACTTTTGTTTAAACAAAGAGGAGAAAATAAGCAGGCTTTCTTTAGAGCCCTCAGACAAACCGATGCTAAGCTAGCATCATGTGTTTAATAAAAGGCATTCAATACATTGTAGATTCACATAAGAAACACATTTTTAACTTCTTATTCTCTTACATCAGCTAGCTAGCAACTTCTATAAACCGTATACGCTAAGTACACATGATGATAAGCTAACACCGTTTGTTTAGTCTGAATTACTGACTGAAATTGCTATAGCTTTTGACTTGTATCTTAGATAAATACACTAAAAAAAAAAAAAGCAAATGACTTTAAATGCACGGTGGAACACTTTAATCATCATACTGAAAAGAACGGTTCTGAAAATCATTTACTTAAATAAAAGGGCGGAAAATAAACAGGCTTTCTCTGGAGCCTTCAGACATAATCATGCTAAGCTAGCGAGAAGCTTTTAGTCAAAAATCTGACACAGAAATAGTACAAAACAAGCCACGGTTAAACATTAAACCTAAAACATTGCGAAATTCACGTATTTCTCACTTCTTACGTCAGCTAGCTAGCAACTTCTATACACCGTAGGACTATATGCTAAATACACATGCTGGCTAAGCTAACGCCATTTGTTTAGTCAGAATTACACACTGAAATTGTGCAAATCAAGCCATAGTTATAATCTGAATCTAAAACAATTTGAGATTCACATAAAATACAAATTTTTAACTTCACATTCTTCTTATGCTGGCTAGCTAGTGACTTCTGGAAACTGTGCTAGCTATGCTAAGTACACAAAAAAAAAACACTGAAAGAGGCTAAGCTACCATATTGGGCTTATTATTATTATTATTATTTTAAAATACTTTAATCATCATATTGAAAATAACGGTTATAGAAATTATTTTCTGAAAAGGGTAGAAAATAAACAGGCTTTCTCCAGAGCCTTCAGACACAAGCATGCTAGCCTAGCGGAAAGCTTTTAGTAAAAAAAATCAGACCCTGAAATAGTACAAAACAAGCCATGGCACAACATTGCTAAGCTAGTTGTTTAGTTGTTTGTTTAATCAAAACCAGTCGCTGGAATTAGAGGGACCATATTTTAGTTTTTAAAAAAAAGAGGACACTGGGGAAGGATGGCAGGATATAAAGAGAAGGCTAGTCCAATTTAAACAAATAATACTTTAAAACTAAGCTAGTTTTACCACAACTAGCGACCACAAGTCTTGGGTTTTCCTCAGTAAAGCTTAGAAAATCCTTAAGTTTTCAACTTGCTAATAAGAAATGGATGCTAGCAGGCCCGAGGAACAGTTAGCCTTACAGTATGCGAAGGCTAATCACGACTTTTTGTAAATTATTAGCAACATTAGCACTGGTTTGAGATATATTCCTTCCACTAAGAATCTGATTTACAGAAGTATTTAGAAGGGTCTCGTTGGAGCTGAATGAATAAAGAGCATGTGTGTACATAATATTTAACATGCTACATGCATTTATCACGTCTTTGAAATAGCGCTGGGGGAAAAAACGTGAGCGGTGCTCTTTGCTAAAAGCGCTCCTTTGAATAGGTATCATGTGTCCTTGGTTGCGGCGCAACAACAGACGACTAAGTGTTTCCTGTCTGTCAGCATGGTTCATGTGAGAGCCGAGTGTGGGGCATTGGTGTGTGTGTGTGTGTGTGAGTGTGTGTTCTAGCCTACCCCAGCCCCCATGGTTCCCTTACTCTAACATGCACTTCTGTTTGATGATACATCACGACAAGGACGAATTTAATATAATGCAGGTTTTTATCGATATCTTACACTTTGGCCAGAATAATAATCCCGTATACGACGGATTAGCAATGCAATTCAATGCTACGCAAGACCCTAAAACCCCTAAGTGCTTCAGGCTGGGAAAAGAGGCTGACCTTGTGCTCTGACCCTGTACTTCCTGTCGTGTGTTAGAAGTAGCGTCTGGCCATATGCAGAGAAAGTTGCTTATGTAGCAGAACAATCCTAGATACTCTTTATATTATATTATATCATTCTAAAAGGTTTGTATACAACACTTTGAGGTGCTGTTATAAATAATTGCAGTGCGTTGAGAGGAATCAGATCCCGGAGTGTTTTATTCCTCTTATACCACATTTTTATTTGTTAAGGAATGCTTATGCTGCATTTCACGTATGGGTTGTAACTTATGTTATAGCACCTGTAAACGGTCACTCCTTAATGGCTTTTTTCACATGATGAACGTGATCTTAATCTGGATTTAGGATTTTTATTTTCTGATTGTCAGAGACTCAGGAGGTTTCTTGACACTCAGGAGGTATCTCAGCCACATGAAGCTCTGGGAGTCAGTAGCTCAGCTGTCGTGCCTAAGAAGGATGTCCCTGGACCTCTCGGCTGCTCTACGCTCCATGAGCTCCTGCATTAACTGCATTCCTCGCACTCCAAGTTCAAAGTGCACACTCGCTCTGTTGATCAAGTCTGGAACAAGCCTGGGATTTGAGAGCAGACCCTCACTAAGAGCCCCCAAATCTGCCCCTAAAAAGCCTCTTTCTCTCACATGACCTGGAGGAATGGAGATAATGGTGTGTGTGTGTGTGTGTGTGTGTG
>JAOVYU010000029.1:2512743-2525967 GCA_025674565.1 Synodontis membranacea
AGAGAGAAAGAGAGAGAGAGAGGTCTATATTACATGTCATGTTTGTTGACTTTGGAGCTGAGGGCAAGGGCAGGAATTATGTCATTCTGGTTGGGGAGCTTCTGTCAGCCGACTCTCCAGTTGGTACATTTCCTCTGGTGTGATTATTTTTCACCAGCTTGTAACATTTATAGCAACATTCTCGCCATAGTAATGAACACACACACACCACACACACACCACAGGCATCATATACGAAACGATGGCGCGAGCCTCACACAGCATCATCCTGCACTGCCTTGGTCAAATGTTCCATGAAGTTATTCTCCTCTTCATGGCTTTGTTATTTTGTATCTGGTGCAATAAGGAGACACGAAATTGTGGTATTAGGAAATGAAACGGCATGATGGCTGACGAGCGAAGCAGGCACCGAAGTCGGCACGGGCCCGGGCCAAATGGAAACAAAAGCAGAGCTCTCGTCAGCACGGCGGATGCCAGTTTAATGATTTAATGACTAATGTAGCGAATGTCTCCTAATATGCTAACCGAACTGTTTCTCGTCTTGTCTGAAGGCTGTAAAGTTGTTGTACACAACAGAATTCAAACCGTATGTTACGTTCGTCAAGCCTCCGGCGATAGAACAGCTGAGGCTCAGCCGGAGAAACGCGAAAATCCTGGCCAGCTGTGATGAACCGATGCCAACGAGGACAATTATGGTAAGGCCAGGTCAACAAGTAATGCTTTAGACATGTTAAACTATAAAGGAATGTGTCTTTAATTTGTGGAATTGATTTGCTAACAGAAACACCGGGGTCTGTGTGACCATTTAGCAAACTTTTTTTTACCGTATCATGTATTGGCCTGTATTCAGACACCGGGAATGGATTATTGACCGTGGCCTTCTGGGAATGTGTTCACATAAGGGGTTGTCTACGAGGACAGATTTTCAGTAAATTACATTTATACGCCGTCGCACATGAAACAAGAGCCAACGAAAGTATATCGCAGAAATACATTACTGTTTTATTGGTGTGTGGGTCTGATTCTGTAAGAAATGAACTGTCACTTAGGTCCTAACTGCTTTTACCTGGAGCTACATTGGCAGATGAAAGAAACGTGGATAGCTATAAACACACGATGGTGTGGCAATGGAAAGAAAAAGGAAAGAGATGGCAGAGAAGGTCCATTTTCACTAATTAGCCGGATTAAAAATGGTGGCATGTCCACTGTACGTGCCCCTCGTATCTAAGTTTATCATTATATATAGAATCTGTGCCGCAAAACCTCCGCAAGATCCCTTTGAAACCCGTCTCCAACTTTTTCTTCATCTACGTGTCATACAGGGAAGTTTTGAACAAAATTTTATTTATTTATTTATTTATTCATTTTTTAAAAAACGGCCCCAAGGCTGGTTCAGGTCCATTTCAAACTGAATAAATCGTTTGTAATAGGAATTGGAAAACATCTTCAATTTCACTTTACAGTTCAAGATCTATGGTCTAGGAGGAATATGGTGTAGCAGATTGCTTTTGGAATATCGATGGTTTGGAAAATGGCGACTCACTACGTGGCGCAGAGGATTCTGGGAAGGGTGAGCCAGGCCCCTTTAAAATAAGTCTATGATTTGTCTTGAAGATGGAGCTACTCTCGACACCTTCAGATCAATCAAGATCGAGAATGCTATAATAGCCCTTAGCTAAGGGTCGTACCATAAGATATGGATATCCAACAATGAATATATGAGTTAAAGCTTAATGCTTTTTTGAAATTAGAAAAAACAAAAACAGTTCCAATAGTTACACAATAGACTGTTTGAAGAAGCCTGTGATTCGGCTCCATATTTCCACCACATGATAGAATTTGACCATGTTACCATGTTTCAATATACACACCAGACTTGGATTGTATCCCAACCCTTTTTTTGGGGCCTCGCTGACTTTTCATAGCAAAGGTCTCCTTTAAAACCACTCCAGGGTGGGCTGCAGGTGTTCTCGAAGAACAACGGAACAGGATCTCCTGCCCTCTGCGCTGGCTTCATGGGATTTTTGGTGGGTAGTAGGATGGGAGTTGGCTGGTTTGGATGGAGAGGAACCCCAATGAAAGCCATATGGATTGTGCTGTGATCACTCACCCTGGAGCACCTAACGCCACCCCGAGGTCTTATAAAAACCCTTTAAGGTCATCCCACACACCTGGATGTTGTTTTATATACTTCCAGGCTCCGAGGTGCCCTACAGTTCCAAAGCTTCAGTTATCTTTCCAGATGAACCTTCATTACATTCATGATTTACCGAAATCCATTTAGACATTGGACTTTAGTCATAACCTAACTCTAAAGTTCTGTTCGTTTTTACGGTCTCCTGACTGATCCATTTCATTCCAAAGCAACTCATGATGTTTCAAGTACAAAATAAAGTACCTTTATGAGAAAGATCTGGACATATTTATGAGCAAGATGGGTCTTACCATAACATGTGCAGTTTTGTGAATCCATAAATTGTCATTTTCCTTTTTAAATAATAGCGGACACTGTCATTGTTGGACTGAGTAGTAATCCGTTTAACCCGATCCATACTAGCTGCATTAAACTGCATGGTTCTTATTTTTCCGTAGTTCATTAATTCCTGAACTGATTCTGCACAGCTGTGAAAGTCATCTCTCCCACTTTTTTACAGGAGGCGGACTTTAAGGAAATGATTAACACAGCACAGGATATGGAGAATAAATACGGCTACTTGTTCGAGAAGATCATCATCAATGACGATCTGGCCGTGGCGTTCACCGAAATAAGAGCTGAACTGAAGAAGCTTGAAAAGGAGACCAACTGGATCCCTAAAATATGGGCTTAAAAACTGTGAATGCATGAACTGTGTGTGAATGCGTATCGTTGTATATTTATGTTACTGCAGTATTCAGTTACAAATTTGTAAAGATAATCATCGGTGATGATCCAGCCCAGGAATTTACCGGAATTATCAATGAGTTCTCAAATTTATTGTTACAGTTACTGTTCTGAAATGTCCTGAAGAATTTCCTGCTTTGGAAAACGTCCAGCTTTGTCTCTGACTGTTACTGATTTCAGACTCCTTCAATTAATGTTCAATAAATATTTCCTTACAGAAAACGTTACCCAATCAGTAATCGCATTGATTTCTTTTCTGTGGTTACATGGGACGTTCACCGCCTAACATGTCCCTGTTAATGAGCTGTTGCCGTGGAAACGCTAACGTATTAGAACGAGCGCATTAATACGAACCTGCGGATTGCAGCTGCACTCCTGTCGAAGCTGCTGTTATAAATAACCAGTCAACTTTCTGGCCAAACAGAATTAAAAAAAAAAAAAAAAAAAAAACCTCAACAGCGCTATGCTGTGTTATAAGCTGTTCCTTACAAGTCTTAAGAGAGTGCATATCTTGCTATATTAAATATGACAAGGTTATAGGGGATGAATGTGGCTGCTAATTCTAATATATTCATCAGGAACAACCCGGCCTTAGAGGTGACCTGGCGGAGCTCGCAAAGGAAATCAACTGGGTTTCCAAAAAAACATGAGCTTGATTTTAAAAAAACTGGAATTCGTGTCATGTGAAGTGATGGCTTAAAGCATGAAATAACTTGTTTTTGTCATATTTTGACAGATACAAAAACAGAACGTTTGTAACTGAAAGATTATAAACTTTCCAGTCTAGGTTTTTGTTTGTTATGATCCGTTACGTTGTGGAAAATTGCTGTGCATCACTGTTGCGCTGGAAAGCAAACGTTCATAATGATTTCATGTCTCAATACAGTTCTTGAATGTAAATGCACTACTCCTTCACTCCCGTCGCTTTCTTGTGTACTGCCATAGCTCATGTTTGGACATTAATTGCAAGCAGACCTGGACTCTCCATAACAAGATGTGTTCTCAATTTGGATTAAGTGGGGTAGAGCAAGGCCACGATCATCGCTCTTAACTCGTGACTACAGGAATGAACTCTGGATGAAGCCCTCTGAAACACGTCCAGGTAGCTTCGGTGTACGTGCACCAGACGTTTCCATTGAAGCACAAACACGTTTCCAATTCGCTTCTGATGCTGACCATGGCCGGAGGCTTAGGATGATTTACATGCGTCTCGGTAGCTTGCGTAACGTTGACTCAGTGTTTAGAGTTGGAGTAATTGAAGGAGAAATTGATCCATGAGTACAAAGCACAAAGCACCTCATGTTATATAGCCATTTGTTTTGTGCATTTGTATGGAAAGACAAACGGGTCAGTAGTGCTCGAAGTCTTCCTTTTTTTTTTTTCTTTTTCTTTTTTTTTCTTCAGAAGAGTTTGATTTGGTAGGGGCGAGGTGAAACAGAACAGTTGAATTAGGAGCCAGTGGGACTTCTATGAGCCAGAGGAGGAAGTGCTTAGTATATTAAAGTAGAATTAAGGAGCGCCTAGGGAGTTAGTTTGGGTCAGGTTGGCTGGATGCCTGGGTGGGACAATGGAGGTGAAAGCCCACTCATACCTGATTTTTTTACCTTCGAGCGAGGCCAAAATAAAAAGAGAGTCCAAAATATGTAATATGTATTGAATTAACAGACTTTGTTTGCAACTTAGGGTCTCTGATGAATAAAAATTGGAATGTTTTTTTGTAGATTTCTTTAATAATATATTCCTTGACGTTCGATTCCACCTCCATTATTTGACATTTTCAGTTTTTGAGGAAATTGTTGGTAGACACCAGGAAATGCCGACACTCTTACGGTGCTTTAGAGTGCAAGGTTGTTTCTTGAAGGGTCTTTCACTGGGATTTTAGCAACGTTGAATATTGTTTGGTTATTCTTCCACAGTAATGCTTTACATTTCAAGGAATCCCATTTAAGACCCTTATCTTTATAGATACATCTATGGATAGCCAGGTTTATCCAGATCAAATGGTGGGCCATGGTCCAGGTGTAAACACAAAAAAAACACTTGAAAAAAATACCGTACTGTAGTAGAGCTGATAAATGTATATGAAACCACTGACTGTTGTTCAGCTACTCTAGTGTTTAACCATAAACCGGTATTGATTCTGTAGCAGATTCGCTTTTGCGGCCAGTCTAGCTATCTAGCGGGCTAGAGACACGACGTGGAGAGTTTTACGGACTTGAATAGATTTTTCATTGTCTGATTATCAAATTTATGACATGGCTCGTTCAAAAATGTTGACCAGTCTGTCATCTGTAGATTGACGTTTTTTGTTTTCATTCTTGAAATTCTTGAAATCTCAATTTCAAGTTAACTTTCTTGACATTCTTTTTACATCCCAATGAAATGACTGGATGGCCTACCTACACAAGGCTAGTCAGACATATTGCAGACATATTGCTAAAGCTAAAGAACAAGTCGACAGCTGTGAGTACTAACGATAGACATGTCCGTTGTTTACGTTCCTTATGCCGATGTTAGTCGTTTGCTTACATGTGAATGAGACATGAGGTAGTTGGATATTGACCACGACAGGCTACGCTCCTCTTCCCAACCTGAAGTCAGTAGTCAGGCAATGTGCCTTCATGTGTTTTGGAGGACTGGCTGTGGAGATACGGCTGAAGCGTGGAGTGGGACTTTTTAAAATCTTGCTAGTTTCTCCAAAATTACATACCCTAGCATTAAGCTTGGTTTATCAAGTTGGGGTTTTTTTTCCCCTTTTCATCTAAAATTTTTGATTTTTACTTCCTCCACTGCAAACATTTCTTCTACACCATCTACACATTTTCAAACATCAGGACATTTTATTTGTTATAAGGCATAATTTTTTTTTTTGCATCAGGGGGCTTTAAAGGAGTCAATCTAAATTCCAGACACATCGAAACTTTAACAGATGGCAGAAAGAATGACACTTATTACCCATCACGGTAATCAATGCGCCGCTAGACAGTATTTATCAGCGTAAGTCTGATCAGTGTCGAACAGAGTTTTTGTCATCCTAGCTAACATTTGAGAGATCGGAAATAAAGCCATTGTAAGTAAACGTTAGCTAATGCTTCCCCACACTTCCTTGGTGTAAGAGACACTAATTTACCAAAAACCGCGCATGGCTTGAAGTTGAGACAGATATCTGTTTCTTCCGAGTAAACTTAAGATGTTTCGCTACTTTTCTACTTTGAAGAATTTGAAGCAGTACTTCGGCTTTTACCAGAGGATGTATTCAGATGAGTAATTACTTGAGTAAAGAACCGTCATGGTCAGTCAGTGTAGTCTTACAGTACGTAACCTCTGGTAATTGATTTCAAGTCACTCGGCGCAGGAGAACGTGAGGTCGAGTGGAAGATCTGGAGAGCGAGATGCTTCAGATGCTGCACGTGTCTGGTTTTGTGAGGAAGAATCGGCCGAGGGCATGGAGCCCAAGGTTTGTGGCTTTACGAGAGGTCAGGTTCCTTTACAGGCTGATGTCATCCCTATTAAAAGGCGATCTGATCAGCCAGGCAGGAGTGCGTTGAATCGTATACAAGCTTTTCTGTAAAAAAGAATCCAGGCAGAGCTGACTGATCTGTGGTCCACGAGTGTGTTTTTGTGTTATCTCGATACTGTACTCATATTATTTGTTTCGTTAGAGTCACGACAAGGGTTTGTTGTCTCGTAGTTTAACAAATTGCATCAGGTTCCTAAAGCGTACCTGCGCTCGAGCCAATACAAAGAAACAATCTTCCATTTTAATGAGAGTGGAACAGGAGCGCTATTAGCGGCCCGCTAGGTGAAAAAGAGCGATCCCAGCACTCTATTTACACTGCCTAATTACTAATGGATAAGGTCATTTGATGTGAATTCATGCAAGTCGAGCCAAATATAACACTTTAAGGAGGTTGATGCAGTGTGACGAATGGCGCCTGATTTCTAAAAGCGTTTAGCGCGCTCACAGCTTACACCCGTGTGACAGAGACAGTGATCGCTTGAGCTGTTTTCCGCACACCACTCATTGATCACGCTACTGAAATTGCAAACCATTTTCAGATGGGCTAAATATATATATATATTTTTTTAGATAAATCTGGCCCTGAGACGGAGTGGATGAAATAGGCTCCAATGGGACACACTTTCTGTTGGACAACATGGTCTGTGTGTGTGTGTGTGTGTGTGCGTGTGTGTGCCAATACCATGCTACGTTCGTGGACCAAGTTCTTCCAGTAAGCTCCGTCAAAGAAAGTAGTAGAGCTGCTGAACAAGTCTGTAATTATGTTTTTTTTTTTCTATGAGCAAATGTAATGCCAATTCCAATGCATCATATAGCAGGTTTTTGTGATGGGGGAAAAAAAATTAATCTAAGATAAATCATGTCTTCATGTCATATATTTTTCCACCTATAATGTGATATAGCAACCAGCAAGATTCAAGATTCATTCAAAGGGAAGAAATTAAAAGAACCTGGCTGCACAAGTATGCACTATATCTCATGCAAATTTTATTAATACTTTGTAATCCAGCACAAGCAATTTTATTCCACTCTTCCTTGCAAAAATGCTCCACATCTATCAGATACTGACGAGATCTCCTGACAGCCCTCTTTGAGTCATTCCACAGGTTTTTGATAGGATTTTGATCCTAACTCTGACTGGGCCATTCCAAAACATTGATCTCCATTTTCTGAAGCCAATCCTTTGTACTAGGATTTGTGCTTTGGTTTGTTATCATGTTGGAGGGTGAATTTTCACCTGTTGCAGGGGCCTGCAGGATTTATGTCATGATAGATTGGTATTTGGTGCGATCCATGATTCTTTCTATCTTGACTAGAGCCCCAGTTCCAGCTGAAGTGAAGCAGAACCAAAGCTTGATGCTGCCATCACCATGCTTCACCGTGCGTATGCAAAGCTGTCTTGTTCTTGCTTCAAAATGTTGGTCCTTGGTCACATCGGAAAAATATCACATTCTGCCACATGATTTAGCTTGGCTTGAGTGCTTTTTGGACTTCATCTAGCCATCATACCCCATAGCTGAGACGTAAAGAAAACGAGAGAGTGTTGTCTCATGCAGGAAGTGATCAGTACTTTTCAGATATTTCTGCAGCTCCTTTAATGTTGCTGTAGGTCTCTTGGCAGCTTCCACGGTAAGTTTTCTTATCGTCCGTATGCCAGTTCCAATTTTGTTGGAACGTCCTGGTCTGTGCTGCCCCATTTTCTCCGCTTGTTGTTGATGACCTTCACAGTGTCCCATGGCACATCTAATGTTTTGGAAATTCTTTCGTACCCCTCTCGTGATCAGCGCTTTTAAACAATGAGATCCCGTACATGCTTTGCGAACTCTTTGAGGATCACGGCTTCGGCAGTCGGTCGAAACCAAGAAGATGTCACGAAAATCGTACAGAAAGAGCTGATCTTGATTCGGGGGTTCATCCGAATCACTACATCGACGGCAGGCTTTTTTTTTGTTTTTTTTACATGATTGGTTCATTCTGAGCACGCTCACGTGCCCCGTTCTAAACGGGTGTGCACGTTTGCAGAACCAGAGTATTGTTTGTTTTTTCTTTCTCTTTTTTTTCCCCACCAAAAAAAAAAAAAAAAAAAATCTAAAATGAATCACCGTTTGTTCGATGAAAGTTAAAGGACCTCAAGTTTACAGAATATGACAGATTAAACAGACGCATACTTCCAGTTTTCATCATGTTCTGCAGCAAAACTCACGCAATCAGACTGTTTTTATAAAGCCGATGAATCAACAGTGTAATATTATAATGGCGAAGGGGGGAGAGTTTTGTTCTGGAAGCTGACATTCGATTTCAAACATTTCAAGCAGCAGAAACAAGGTTTCTTTTGTACCAGCTAAGTGCTTTATTTAGCATTTTTATAAACTCGTCCCACTTTGTGGTATTGTAGTGTTTGCCTCAACACGTAAACGCCTGGGTAATTAGGCCCTCCTGGGATTGATTACATGTGGATTAGAATAAACCCACTGGCCTTTTCAAGGCTTAGATATGTTCTGTACGTGGTCACGTGTTCTGTCCAGCTATAGGGTAGGGCAGGTGCGTTTCTCGCTCTTTTCCTGATTGCAATGATTGTCTCGATGGCATTTATACGGAAAATAAATGGTCGAATTTAAAGAAAAAAACAAAACCAGCAAGACGACACGCTGGCCAAGCATGTAATTATTCTCGCAGCTGGACATTTTTGATGAAACACGTTTGTGGAAGCTATGAATGAAAACAAGCCAGGCACTCACGTGCTCTTTGAAATGTGAGCATTTATATTCTAAACACATTCAGAACCAATTAGAACAGATTCAAAGGGTGGACCCTCCTCACAGGAGACACAAATGACACCCATTGGCACCGGGTGGGGAGAAAAAAAAACAAAACAACTGTGATAAATATAACCCTCAAGCAAATCTGCATCTTAAATCATCTTTCAAAATTCATCCAGCTGCTTTTATGCGAGAACCTCGACTTAAACCTGACCTCATCCACTGTAACGGGGGCCAGTGTCCTCTGCTACGCTGTCTGAGTCACGACACTGTACATCACCATCTGATCGCTAATAAATAAGAAATAAAACGCACGCTGTTGCATAGTGGTACAGCAAAGAGCAGATACTGTTATCACATCAAAGTTGATTATTTTCCTATAACACGAAGTCCTGAAGCGTTTTATTATTTATTTTTTTTTCAGCTTATACCCTAGCAATTCTAATTATTAAACAGTGCTACGTTATTTTTTTTTATCCATTTATAGTTGCATTTTGTGGAATGTCCGGAAACAAGCCTTGCAATGACGTTTCATGGACGTTCCACAACATTAAATGTATCTCTAAATGGATAAAAAAAAAAAAAAAAAAAAAGTAAGTAGTATCATTATGTACTTGCTAATTGCAATCACTGGCAAATTGCTGCTGTGTGAGAGAAATAAAACATCCGTATCTGTAACTCCGCTGCGTCGCCCAGATCTGTCGTTGATTATTTTCCCTTTAGTGTAAACTCCTCGGTCCTGAATCTTTCATGAATGTTACATTTAAAAAGGAAAATGACATGCATTTTGCAATCTAAGTTGTTGTAAATGACCTGTTGCTATAGAAACGATAATAAGGGCATTTCATATAGACCAGTGCTTTCCCTTGCAGAACCACCATAACCTTCTGACCAATCAGAATCAAGAGCTGCGCCGTGATGAATAATCGATCTTTCCACATGTGAAGTTGGATCCTTTTCTCATGATCATGTGATCGCCATGTTAACCAGCTAACCGGTTGCTCCCATTCATCCTCCACGATCCTCATCATGGGGTTTTCCAAAGACAAAAAAAAAAATAATAATAATAATAATAATAATAACGTAACAACGTCTGCCAACATCATCTAACGTTTTCCCTCGACTGATTTCTCTCAGAATGCAGAACTTTAGCTTGGACCATAGCTGTATTTCATTAATCACCTTTCCAAAACACACAAACACATCATGTAAGTGTGGACTCAATGTTCTCAGCTCCCAGACTCTCGCCGTGCCCACCTTCTGCACACGGGCGTGATAATGAAGGTACGCTGGAACGCTCTTGTTTTCTTTGGGACGCGATTTTACGGCTACATCCGACGGGTTGGTATTGGTGCGGGACGTTGGCGTGGCGTGTGAGCCGAGCCACAGGCCTGCAACGTTTAATGGACTAGAACCAGAGAGAACATAAAGAGCCACGGAGACCTCCCATTCACCTCCGACCAAATCGCTCAACTGGCCCTTCGTCCCAAATCTGGGATTACAAAAATGTGCTTTTCCTCGGCTCTGGCTCCAGCACTGTGTACAGTATGTATATATTATATATGTACGCTTTGGAAATGGCCGTGCAAACTGCATAATGGCTACGGTGGGATTCGGACAGATTGCAGACAGACCAGTGTTTTTTTTGTTAAGGCTCTGAATCTGCGCGCCGTTAATGCCTGGACGCAGTGCACTTGCAGGGGAATTCTTGGAAATGTGACTTTCCCTTGTGAAGGAAAAGATAATATTTGTTCTCCATTGTAAGGCTTGATTGAAAGGTTGTTAAAGAAACAATGATTATTGATTATTCATGTGTTTAGATTCTCCTCGCATCAACCTATTAATCCTAAAGTGTGCATCCAAGCGGCAACTAAGCAACGGAAGAACTGGATTGATCCTGCGTTTCCTGGCTGTGGTTAAACTGGATCACTTCGACAGATTTTGACGCATCATAGGAGGAAACTGGTCTTAAATGAATAAATAAATAAATAAATAAATAAATAAATAAAAATTGTCACACTATGTCGTTGACAAGGCTGGGATGTAGCATTGACGAAAATGAAGCCTATATTAAAAATATATCAAAAATATATTAAAAACAAATCGAAAACAGATTGGTGAGTCAGTTCCCCTGATGCTCCGTTTTTTGCGGACATAAGTCTGCAATTAATGCTCTTTAAATATAACCCTAATGAGGACTATTTATTGTGGTCACAACCAGCATTTCGTCTTCTATGGATTTAGTGAGTATGTTTTGGCACGGACGGGGCGGAACCTGACTTCCAAGGAAAACACTGTTTTATGTGGCTCTTGTAATACGGCCATTTTCAAGTGAGACGTGATTCCGAAAACAGGACACTTCCTCTCCCGGGTGTTCCTGGGTCATGTCCTCGCTAGGTTTTACACGTCAAAGAGATATGGCGAAGTGAGAATATAATCCACTTTAGCACCCTGAAGCAGATATGAACATGTTTGTGGATCCTCAGAGGAGGTGCGAGTCAGAGACTTTGGCATTTCAACTTGTATGAGTTCTCAGTGTAATGAGCCAGTCCTGTTTATTTTCCTGATCTCTGAGAGAGATCGAGACCATCTGGAGTGGCTTTTTATACTTTTATTTATTGCCCACTCATGGTATGTTTGCGGGGTATTTTCTGAACATCTTACATGCTTTGTACTTTTTGATTCTTTATTCAAATCTTATTGATCTTAAGAAAGTGGCTCGACATGTTAGCAGATCAAGGGAATCAGTGTCATCTTTTGCACATTATAGTTGAACCGCCACTTATGCAGCTAATCTGAAAAATTGTGAACAAGTTCTCTTGTTATAACGTGGTCATGCATGGACTTATATTACCAATGTGTAATGAAGTGCTGGGTTTCTTCTGCCTTTAACATCTCTACTTTGAGAAATCATAAATATATTTCACTACAACGACATGAAAGATCACGTTGTGTGAGGAGTCAGTTTAACAAAAGTGTCAGTCTGCCTAAAGATGGCTAAATCCTTGGTAGATAAGTGTGATTTAATCACACGTGGCGTATCAAAATAAACGTAAACCTAGATACTGGTTTATATATATGCAGTATTGTGCAAAAGTCTTAGGCATCCTATTTTTTTTTGTGTACAAATAGTGTTATAAATTACATTTTATGAATTCTATTATTTTATTTTATTTTATTTACCTTTATTTAACCAGGCAAAACAGATTAAGAACAAGTTTCTTATTTACAACTGTGGCCTGGCAAAAGTCAGAGCCTTTTGAAAGAATTAGGGGGACTGTTACAAAAAATAAAAATTTTAAAAAGATACATATAAACAATATTAAAAATTAAAAAAAAAAAAGAAAAGAAAACAGTAAACAAGTTACACGTTCACAAAAGATAAAACGTTTTATAAACAATGGAGCAGCAATCAATAAAAGCAGCTAATCTAAATAACAACAGCACACGTCATTAAAGTGAGCTGAGATCCGGGATTGAAAGGCAGGCTTGGAAATGAGAGTGTCCAGTTTTAGCGTCTTCTGCAGATTGTTCCAGTCTCTAGCAGGAGCATTCTGAAAAGACGACAAAACGAATACGGAGGTAGCTTTAGGATCTGTCAACAGGATCAAATTTGCAGAACGAGTGTTATACACAGAGGAAGAAGAGTGTAGCGATTCTTGTAAGTAAGGGGGGGGGACAAACCGAGGAGAGTTTCGTAAATGACCATAAGCCAATGGATTTTTTTTTTTGAGTTTTAAACGGAGCATTAGTTATGACCCGGATGGCAGAGTGGTAGAGGACATCAAGCTTTTGAAGCAGGCCTTTAGATGCTGATCTATAAATAACATCACCGGAATCGAACATGGGAAGAATGGTCATTTGGACCAATGTTTTCCTTGCAGATGACGTAAACGCAGAGCACATTCCATAAAGGAACCCAAGTTTTGATTCTGCCTTATTGATTCAGTGTAAAAACAATTCATGTTCCCAAACATTACTTTTCCAAAAAAATAAATAAATAATAATAATTGTAAGCATAAAAATGTTTGTATGTCAGTAAAGAAAGCAACATATGTAAGAGA
>JAOVYU010000029.1:2541132-2552712 GCA_025674565.1 Synodontis membranacea
ATATAAATTAATTTTCAGTTTTTCTTTTTTTTGTAATTTTTTTGCCTTCTATCTATCTATCTATCTATCTATCTATCTATCTATCTATCTATCTTCCTGAACTCTCAGTCTGTCCCCGGGAAGAGAATTTGGGACTAATCCGTGGACCCACACCCGCACTAACTTCCACACTTGATGCGAGTGGACACGATGAGCGCGCTGGTGTTCAGTAACCTGGAGGAGCGTCTGAGTTTTGATGAGAGCGGGAAAGCCGTGGAGAGGAAGAGCCTGAGTTATCTGGAGGTGCTTAACGGACAGCATGCTGAGTCTCTGACCAAGCGGATGGACGGAGCTCTGCAGCACCGGAGACAGAGGTACGAGCCGGGCTCAGTTTAAGCATGACTTTAAAGAGCTGAAAGAATATGGACAGTGGGGTGGAAAAAAAAAATCAAATCAAATCAAATCAAAAATTGCTGTCTGTGCTGTAAAGTCTGATCCAGTCTCACATGGATCAAAAAGACAGGAACCAAAGAGGAACAACAGGAGATATATATATATATATATGTGTGTGTGTGTGTGTGTGTGTGTGCGTGTGTGTGTGTGTGTATATATATATAATATGAGATCTTCGGAAGCACCAAATACAACATCTTCAGGTAGAGGTTGATTGAATTTGAACACAATCGGTCCATTTAGTTTATGTGAGTGTGTTTCAAATGCTTAGAAATTATTTGAATTTGGAAATTAAGCTCATGAGTTCATCCACAGATGCTTTCATTAGATAGTTTGTTGTTTTGTGAGTGAAGTGTCATCAGTGTGAAGTGTGTGTGGGTGTGGGTGTGTGGGTGTGTGTATGGCAGGAGCAAACAGCTTTTACTCCACACTGACATCTGCTGCTTAAACAAACGTCCCCTGATGCTGCTTTAAATGAGGTGATTCAGACAAAGCCATTCATTAATCTGGGATTTCCTTTAGATTTATTCACATAATTCAGTATCTGAGTGTATTTACAATCTAATATGTCTTTATTAGTGCTGTGCATGCAGGCGGTCAAAGGATTCGGATACTTTAACAATTTTTTTTGTTATTCTTTTAATATGGGCGTTTGAGTACTGATAAATGTTTCTGCAATTCAAATTTTTTTATTTAATTTCTTTAAAATGTTTGGCTGTATAGAGATGTTTATGATCTGTTTCAATTTGTCCTGTAAACAAGTTTGGGACATTTCTTTGAGTTTTGACGCAGGTCAGTTTTTAAAGTTAGTTGACAAGCTTTAATTTTATGATGCTTTAATTTGGCTACATCATGATGCCAAGGATGAATTTGAATTTCAATACAGAGCCTTGAACAATCCAGAAAATGTTTCTACTTAAATGCGGCTATGAGATCAATTTGCGCCTGAATTGCAATCATCCATGTTACGGACAGAGATTCTTAAAATCACAGAAACGTCTCACATTTTGGGTACGTTGATGTATAGACATTGAACCTCCTGATGCCTTGCAAAATATTGCAATCAATTAAGAATAACAGACTAATCAGCATATTGACAACTGTAATGCTCTACACCTTGCATGTCCCTGTTCAGAGCTCTTTTACTCACTATATATATATATATACACACACACACACACACACACACACACGTACACATGAAATATGTCTCTATAATGCATCCTCATGCCAAAGTAAACTTTACTTATGGAATCTCTATCCATAATGGAGACTTCTGAAATTAAAATTCCATCCATGACTCTTGGCACTAGACAGGTTTTCTATTACTTTCTATTCTGTTGTTTAAGTGGTTAAAATGAGATGTAACTTTAGCAAAAGATAAAGAAACATATCTTTTACATCAGGCATTTCTTTCAAAGGATAGAACAAATTATCCAAAATATGGGCACAATTTTAATAATCTGAGAACTCAAAATAGCGAATTGTGACCTCTATTTAGCATCGTGTTGCCTCATTAAACTAAACTGCAATCAAAATTTTGAGAGAAAAAAGAAAAATCTTTTGTTGGCCCTTCCAAGACTGAGCTATTTCAGTAATTTCCCAAGTGTAGTGTTTGCATTTCAGGACTCAGTGAAATCACCTCACGATTAAATAATTATCCTCTAAAAGCTTGGACTTTAAAATAACCACAACTTCTTGACTCAAGACGAAGTGAGTACATGGCTAGTGGAAACTAAGGACTCCTTCTCTCCTTCTCTGTCTCGATTTTTTTTTTCTCTCTGTGATGAGTGGAGGGAAGGTGCGGCACAAGCGCCAAGCTCTTCAGGACATGGCCAGGCCGCTCAAACAGTGGCTGTATAAACACAGGGACAACCCGTATCCCACCAAAACCGAGAAGATCCTGCTCGCCCTGGGGTCCCACATGACCCTGGTTCAGGTGAGCTCAGAAGAAACAGACACACGAGACACTTTATATGAGCTCAGTCAGTGCAGTAGGATGAAATGTACATGACTGCTGTGTTCCTGCGACAATTTTTGGACAAATTCCAGTCTAAAATCTCTCATTCGTTCTAATCATTATATAATGGAGTGACACTTTTTGTTATGTCGCAGGTCTCAAACTGGTTCGCTAATGCACGCCGCAGGCTGAAGAACACGGTGCGGCAACCCGACCTGAGCTGGGCTCTACGCATCAAACTGTACAACAAATACGTTCAGGGCAACGCAGAGAGGCTCAGCATCAGCAGTGAGGACTCGGCTTCTGAAGGTAAAGAGAAATGAAAATTCCAGGAGTTTTACCGTCCCACAGCACCCTTTACGTTGATTTATTTAGGCTTACTCATCATAAAATGACTGAACAAGGGTCATAACAGGGTGGATAAATCACAAGTTTATTAGGCAGCCTACCGCATAAGTAAGAGCTCCAGTGTGATGCCCTGTCCCACATTTTGGTTGCCTGAAGTCTGAAAGAAACTGGGAGCTAGCATAATGCAATATGCTAGCAAGATGTAGCACATCATGTTTATGCCCCCGACAGCAAGTCAGCAAGTCGTCGCCTAACATTACAGCTATTAGATATCATATTCTGTCCTCATGTTGTATCATAGACATTACTAAAGTCTTGCTTTATGGTTTTTGTAGGTAGCAGGAGAGTTATATGATGTAATTCCTCAAAACTGTGTGTTCCTGGTTCTCAAAAGATCATCTAATATGTGTTCACGCTAACTAATCTACCTAGTAAAAAAAGTAAATTCTTTGTCAATGTGTGTAGTGCAGCAGGTCGTGAGATTTAGAACGAGTAGCTTACGAGTCGCTCTAGTTACAGCACAGACGTCACTGCGCTAAAGTTAATCGTAGATACACGTCAAATTAAAACGGATTGTGTACTAGTCCGTACTGACACGTTAAACTCACTTGTCTGCTGAACAGCTTGAAATAAAATTGGAAAAGAAAGGAAAAGCCCTGGCTACTGACTTGTAGCTTCCATTATATTCAACACAGTGATAGATTGCTGTTCATGCAAGTCGAAGGTTGTTGCTAGAGCAATTTAACCTCTGGATGTTATAAGTTGTATACGTAAAAGTAAATACAAGGCAACGGAATTTTATTTTGTAGCCATTGAAAATACTTGTTTCTGATTGGCTGGCAGGTCGCTCTTCCCTAAATCCAGTGTGTTGTTTTTGTTTTGAAAGTAGGTGAAAGCTACTCTGCTAGCTCCCTGTGCAGTAAAACCTCCACAAATTCATTGTTAGTGATCCCATCCCTTCCAAACACATCTTGAACTTTTTCTTAATTCACGGGTCATACACGGGGAAGTTCTGAACAAAGTCGGCCTTACCTTTTCTGTCCTTCTTTGCTGCCCGTGAGACAACCAAGGCCGGTGTTGGTCTGTTATATACAGAATAGCCATATGAAAACGGAATGAACCAGACGACAGATTTTATAAAATAGGTACTAAAAATCTTGAATTTCATGTTTAAGATCTATGGCCTAGGATGTCGTCGGATTGTTTCTAAAATACCGATGACATCGAAAATGGTGGGAAATTGGTGAGAAGCATGATCTGGGCCTTTTAAAGGTTTTTTTTTTGTGGTTTGTAAGTGCATAAAGGTTCTATGTAGAACATTAGAATAGAGTGTTTTTGCATTCAAGCCAGGTTTCACTAGAAACCCTTACATTTCCACGGAACCTTCCAAGAACCCTGTTTCCTATGTATAAAATTTACAGCCTGCATTTACAGTACATATATGTCCAGCCCTGAGATGTTCTATTAGCTGTAATCTTATCATGGACACCTAATGGAAGAACATGAACTCTTGTGGTTCCAGATGGTGAGAACCCTCTCCAGATGCAGCCCAGCGAATCCGAGTCCAGCCAGCCAACACACAAGAGCGTGATCCAGGAGAGCCGGGGCCTCGATTACGTCTCTCCGCCAAAGTACAAGAGCAGTTTGCTGAACCGCTACCTCAACGACTCCCTGCGGCACGTCATGGCCTCCAACACAGACTCGCGCAAGAGGAACCACTCGGGCTCCTTCAGCTCCAACGAGTACGACGACGAACTTCTGTCGCCCTCGTCGTCCGAAACAGAGGCCAACTTCACCTACCGCACAGGTCAGAGCTGGGGAAGTGTGACTTAGTTACAGAAGCTTGGAAATGTTTTCTATGTAAATCTTTAGTTGTTTTAAGAAGATCCTCCGATGTTCAAATAACCTTGAGGAATTCAAGTTGAAACGATTTTCCCCTTGTAGTCAAATTCATCTTGCTTAAAACCTTTTCCATTATGTACCGTATGAAAATACTGAAAATGAGAGTGGGAAAAAAACATTGTAGGAAAACGTGTAAACGTTGATATTATGTGGTTTTCTTTAAGGAGATGTTTATTTATTATCGTTTATGGAAGGAGTCTCCAATGGGAACGTATTGTAAAGGTAAACGTTAAGTTTTCCACCATGGGAAGGTCTTCAGGGTAGAGAATTTTGCGCTTTTCCGGTCTCTAACATAACAAGCTGTGATTCTGTCATATTAGCACGAATAGAGGGTGAAAAAGGCAAACTGCTGTGGTATATTAAGTGGAATAAAACACTTTGGGATAAAACGTATGATTACAGGAATCCCACCCTGTCGTGTTTTTTTATATTTAATTATCGAGAGTTGCTGGAATATTTTACTCACAGTCTAAAACTGTACATATTTTAAAAATAACATTTGAGCTGATGTCCCACGATGACTATCTCCAAGATGACGTGCTAATTCAGATGACGTGCTAATTCGTGCCATCGTTGGATTTTTTTTTTTTTTTTTTTTTAGGATGGAAACTTCTATTACTCAGTGGTGTCGTAGCTTATAGGAACACCTGCTAACGTCTTGGGATGGAGAATGTCGGGGTTTTAACTCATCGTTTGCATAATTTCCACCCCAGCCTTTTCGGGTTATTTTTTTTTTATCATGAATGTTCTGTTGCTCTGTTGGTTTTGTCTCTTTGCCATTATGGAACAGTCCTGGACTATTAAGGAATGTTCTCCGTTTTGGAACTTGTAATTTAAGAAAGTTATTTGTGTGGCTTGTGTCCGAGCCAAACAAGGTATCCAACCGCAAAGCGTCGGCACTTCACATTTTTCTAATGGGGCGTAAGAGCAGCGGTGGCGGTTATCTTCCCGATCTAATCACGTCTTACATGCAGAAGTTCGGGTTTTTAGCTGGAGATCGGGTTAGTGAGGTACGTGGCATAGGCACGATGAGAATTCTTCCCCAAGGTCAGGTTTGGTCAGCTTTCTGAAAATAACCGAGACGTCTGTGGTGGTGGAATTTACAGTGACAAAGCATAAATGGTCATAAGATGTAAATGCCTGTGTGTAAGGAAGGAAATTTGCCTTACAGATTTAAAAAAAAAAAAAAGAAGAAGAAGAAGAATAAAAAATAAGCAGAGTATGAGTATGAGGTTGAACATGACTGAAAACACTTCACATTCACATAACAGACTAAACGTACACTGGCTGCATTTTAAAGCACAGCCCTGAAATCTCGCTGAAAACTCCTGAAAAAAAAAGGAAAAATGGACGCCCACTTGACGTTTTCCTGCTGTGACATTTCTTTCAGTGCTCTGCCTTATTTCTTTCTTCAGCTATCCAAATCTATCAGTTTTACAGCACCCGATGTCAGTACTTTTCCACATACTGCAGCGTCCGCCGCGCGCCAAGACTGTTTTCAGTCAAACTGACAGGCCGCCCAGCGCAGCCCCGAAAAAAAAGCTGAAAACAGAGCAGAAAAATCCTATTATCCACCAGAAAGATCACATTAAACATATAGAGCAAGCCGAAGCGAAAGGAAAAAAAAATCCTGCTAAACAGTTTAGCGTGTCTCTCTGGCAGTTCTGGAGAGCTGGCGCGCGTCTGGACGTTGCTGCTAAACCCGCTGCCATTTCATCACGCAGCGCAACGCGAATGGAAACATTCTCGTCAAACCAGAGTGGAATTATAGAGAAACATCAGAGACATGAAAAAATTCACTTCACGCTGTTTCCTCCATGAGGATTCACCACTGGGAGTGAGGAGACGCACCACAGGGACATGGACTGCTTCTGCGTCTGCGGTATTTGCCCCTCTCCAGGCCTCGCCGCGGTGTGGGCACGCTGTCTACGTTATATACAGATTTATAGATGACTTTTTTTTTTCTTTTTTTTTTTTTTTGAATGTGCGCAAAAGGGAGTTCCGATAATAATTGAACAAGCGTGTCAGGACAGGCATCTGAATCACGTTAACACAGTCTGGAGAACACTCGGTCAAAATAAATATGGGATTTTCTTTTTCTTTCGAGACACAACAAACAGCAAAGAAAAAAAAACAACACACGTGAACTAAACGGCTCCAGATCTCAGTACTGTGTATCAATTACACGCTTTTTTTTTTTTTTTATTTAACAGAAAAATCTTTATCCAGAGCTCTATTTGGGTTTCACACAAAATGAAGAGTAAATTGAACAAGCAGATTTCAAAAAGAAAAAAAAAAAAGCACTCCTTGTTGACATTCACAAAACAGGTTTTTGGGGGGTTTTTTTCTTTAAAATTGACGTGCTTCACAGTGGTATGACATATTGATACGGTAACTACAGCGAGCAAATGAACCCTGCTGACTGGGGCCTTTCTTTTGCGGAGCTTGGATGTTCTCCTCGTGCCTATGCGGGTTTCCTCCGGGTTCTCCGGTTTCCTCCCACAGCCTCCCATAGATTAGTTGAACTGGCTACCCTAAGTACAAATGTGAGTGCGAATGGTTGTTCGTCTCTGTGTTAGCCCTGCGATATCGACCCGCCCAGGGTGTACCCCACCACTCACCTGATTGGTTCCAGCTTCCCTCCGACCCTTAACAGATATGCAGAATAGATAATGGATGGATGGATGGATGGATGGATGGATGGACTAATGCACTTAACTAGCTGACTAGCTCACTATTATATAAAAGCTACAATTTTTAGCCTAGTGAGTTAGGTTTCTAGGCAACTGGGCAGCTCATTGTAGCTCATTAAAGGTCTGTTATGTAGGATTAAGGGAGTCTATTAGCAGAAATGGAATCTAATATTCACAAGTACGTTTGCATTAGTGTATAAGTACTTATAAGTAATTCAGGGGTATTCAGGGGTTGTTTTCTATGTAGTGGACCTTTAACGACACATTTTTCATCACTGCGTTGTTGTCCATGGTTATTTTTTTTTCACTCCTCCCTCAACTTGTGACCTGATTGGTCGGAAGGTAAAAAAAAAAAAAAAAAAAAAAGTGATGTTAGGAGAGTTACGCATCTCTGATCTAAACATTGTTTTAATATAATCATCAGCAGGACGTTAATTAACTCCTGAGTAATTACAATCTGAGGATGTGAATCTTTAATGGAAAGTTACTTCAGGCCAGATTCATAAAGCGTTATGGTCTATATTTTTATACTCTTAACTGCAGGTTCCAAGTTGTGTCTGGCTCTGATCTGTATGGGAATAACACAAAATAGGTTGAGGGTGAACTTACAAGGGTTCGACGTCCCACAGAGGCAACAGTAGGAGGCAATAAACCTCGACTCAGATGTTGACTTAAAGCAGCAGAGTGTGAAAACGTGGCACGGTCTAGGTTTCGGATATTCGCTATGTGTGTAATTTGTAAGACATCTTTGTGTTTCAGTTGGAATTCCATCAGGTCAGTCTCAGTCACATGACATTCATTATGTCCCGTCCCCACTCCCCCACCCCCCGCACAGAACCTGACTTTGGCATCTGGGATTCGTCATTGATTACAACACCGCCTATTAAATATTATTACGCGAGTATGCAACTGATTACGGTTAAATTGAAAAGTAGACTTTCTTCGCCCTCAGAGCTTCGGTAAAGCCCGAGAGCCTGAAAAGAGACGTTCAGTAGCACACAGGAATTAGGGTCAAATGATTTATGAATGCTTTAAAGTAGCTTTTGGCGCAGGTGCTGTTTTCAGAAATCCGAGCTGGAGATGTTACAGGCGAAGGCGATTGAAAAAAAAAAAAAAAAAACGCATTCAGTGTGCGAGAGGTCGCAGTCCAATTTTCCCTCTCACGTCTCCCTTGTGAGAGATTTTTTTTTCCCTCCTAATCTGGCTGTTTTCTGCAGAATAACGAAGCGGTTCCACTATTACAAGGTAAACTTAAGCAGATACTTTACGAAAGGCCGCATGAACACTAGTCCAAAAATGTTAAAAATGCGTCTGAGTGAGAATAAAGAAATCTGGTACATATTCAGTACACAGCTTCAGGGTCTCGTACTAGGGATATTCAGAGAGATCTACTGGAGATCTACTGTCCTGCAGAGTTTAAGGTTCTCCCTACCTGAGAAACACCTGATCCTAATGTTGAAGGGTTTAGAATAAGACCGGACCAGGAAAAAAAAAAACAACAACCACGAAACAGGACATGTACGGAACATGTGTAGCCGTCTGGGGAAATCCAATCAAATGTCACCGTGGTCGAATACTCAGAAACGTCCAAAATTGATTTTTGTTTTCTTTTTCTTCCGTAGACATGCAGTAACAGTCAAAGTTTGGACACGCCTACTTTGTAGGCTTTGACCTTGAAGACAGCTTTGCACTCTGTTAGCATTATCTTAAGCAGCTTAATGAGGTTCACCTCCAGTGCTTTTCACTGAACAAGTGAGCCTTGTTAAAAGTTCACTAGTGGAACTTCTTGCCTTCTTCAGATCGTCAGTAAACGCGATACGGTAAATAGATCTGTTCCACGACTGTAGCAATCCATATTCTTTCAAGAAACGTTCAACTACTGTAAGTAAAGAGAAAAACGACAGTCCATCATTACGTTAAGACGTGAAGTGAGAGAGAAAACCCAGCGAATTAGAAGGGTTTGACTGGGACTGTAGGTTTTATCAAAAGGACATGGAAATGTTTTAATTAGGCTATGTTCTAACCTTTCCCTGCATCAATCACGCTTTCGTAAGCACCCAGAGCAAATCTGCTGCTAAACAAAAGATGGTTAAAAACTTTGCCAAGTAGTTGGCGATCTGAAGCGAAGCAGGCAGAACCCCTGATCAATTCATTTTGCAATCAGAAAGAAGCTGTGAAGATGCCCAAGATGCTCGTATCATCATAAAAACAGAGGAGTGCTTACACAAGTTTTACGTTGTATAAATTACCCAATGAAAAGATATTCATAAGAAATTTAGCCAAAAGAACTGACGGAATTCATTTCACCACTGATGTTAACATGAACGGAGATCAGTTGCGCGAAGAAACCGAAATGAGGCTGAGACACGGATATTTCACAGTTTTTTCTTCTTTTTTTTTTCTAGATTAGGTTATGAATGTTAAGGTGGACACAGAAAATTAATCTTTAAAGTTTTTTTTTTTTTAAAGTTTTCACTTCTGGGAATTACCAGATTTTAAATGCACAAAAAAAAAGAATCAGGTTAGGAATGTTTGTCTTCTTTTTGTCTTTTTATTTTGATACAGTAGAAAATGCTCAAATGTGACCAAGTGAAAGTTTTTCCTGGCTGCCACACACACACACACACACACACACACACATGTATCTTAGAACACTCTAAAGTTGGCTACTTGTGCGTTGGAAGCATCCAGAGCTGATAAATAAGCTTCGTCAGGGGGCCGCCGTCCATCAGCAGGCTCTCAGAATAGAGCTCTCTGGATGTCTGAGCGAGATTATGGGTTCAGGAACCAGTGGCCTTGGCGTGGAAACCAGTTATCCGGGTATCTCCATCGGAAAAGAGATCCAGGAACGGATCTGATGATGGATGATGGAGGGAGGATGGATAGATATGCTGCACTGCGTGAAGATATCCTGAAATCGCTCTCTCTCTGTCTCAGCTCAGCGGATAAACGCTACCTGCAGATCTGTGTGAAATATCTGGACGAGTTCCTCCATGTGCTTCTCCCGAGGAGAAAGTCCAGGTCCAGGTCGAGCTCTGCTGGATCCATTCGTAGGCGAAGTCTTCGGTAACAAACGAGGCACTATGGATCCAAAGCGCAAAGTGAGATTTATTAAAGCGCACATCAAAAAAAAAAAAAAAAAAAAAAAAGGGGAAAAAATGGAGATTTTCAACAAAAGCACCAAAACAGGTGTGGTGGTGGAGAGCCTGCTCTGTAGCCTTGGAATCCAACACAGGAACACACGGATATTAAAATGTGACAAAATGAATTTTAGTTTATTTACATTTTTTTTGTTTGTTAGCAATTTTAGTTTGCATTTGTTAAATTTTTTCCTTTTTTTTTTTTTTTTCAGTACAAAGCCTGGACAGTGGTCTGTGAGAAGAGTGTCAGGAGAATTAATGAAACACAGGAGTGGGGGAAAAAAAGAAAAAAAAAAAAGAAAAATAGCTTAAATGATGCAAATGAGCTGTGGAGCGGTGGAACAGAGTGCTCGTCTGTGCTCCTGACACAGCGCAGATATGCTTTTTCCATCTCCACACATAATTGCATTTGTTTTGGCCCGAATGCCCGAGCACGGTCAAACAGCCCACGACCTGTAACTCTCCGCAGACGCACGTTTTCAGGCCAACACGCACACACCTTTAGACATTTCGATTTACACGAAAGCAAGGTAACAATGCCAACATGAGCTCAGACAGACTCAATGGCAGGACAGACAATGCCTTCAATCTGTGTTTGTATTAAATTGCCTTTCTGTGGTTTCGCTCGTAAGCTGTTTCATCTTGTTTTTAATCAGCTTGTGTTTATTTCCGAGACAAAATATTGAGACTGCAGCACCGATTCGGTGCCCCAAACATTTTCTTGCTTTGGTTTTCGACAAAAGTGCGCAAGCATTCCAACGCATAACGAGAGTCCTCCAAGAACAAAAATGTCGCGGTTTTCAGGGTTTTTTCCCCTTGAAATCTCGAGTCCGGTTCTGCACCAATACATTCTCGTTTCTACAGACTATAGTTTGAGTTGTTATATAACGACTCATACACTTACCTCAGTTACTATCCTCCCGGAACCTCTGGTTGGCCTGTTTGGGGTCTTACCCAGTGGGTAATCCATGCCCTCTTACTTGGTTGAACTTGTTGCATTTCTTACTCTCCTGGCAAGACATGTCATTTTAATGCACTGGAAGGGCCCTAACCCTCCCTCTCACTCCCTCTGGATAAAGGATGCCCTTACTTATATGAAGTTGGA
>JAOVYU010000029.1:2586109-2596779 GCA_025674565.1 Synodontis membranacea
TTGAGGTACCACTTCAGAATCTCTGTGCGTCCTTTCACATCAGGTCTGGGGACAGTGACCTGCATGTCAAAGCGTCCTGGCCGGATCAGGGCTCTGCAGGACGAGAATATGAAACCCATCAGATTAATTATTGATTCAGATCTCTTATCTGGAATGGACTATTTAGAGCAGGGGTCATCAACTACAGTCAACTACAATGACAGCTTTCAGTGAACCAACATGAGTACTTGAAAAGTCACCACTCAGTCATGATTGGTGCTTACACACTAGATAAATCCACCTGACTGAAGATACTCACGCATCTAAAGCTTCAGGGAAGTTTGTAGCACCGATAATAATGACGCCTTCGTTTGGTTTAAATCTGCAGATTTAAAAAACCCAACACAAAAAACACCATCTGAAACTGATTCAACTCAAAAATAAGTACAGTGTGTTCATGAAGGGCAGAGTTTCATTCACCCGTCCATCTCAGCCAGAAGCTGGTTTATGGTTTGCCTCGAATAAGGGTGCATGGGAGACTCGATTCTCTTCCCTCCTACGCTGTCCAGCTCATCGATGAAGATCACACACGGAGCATTTGCTTTGGCCTCCCCTAATGGGGAAATTAAAAACGTACATCGTGCCTTAGGATACAAGACAAATAACAAAAATCAAAGCGACAAAACGAAAAAGTAAACAAAATGACCTGTTCCAGAAAGAAAACGCTATTTTAAAAAAGCATTTAACTCTTTAATAATGATCATTTTTCTTTGTGATTTCATAACACTATAGCCTGTAACTAAACATTTTCCCAGTAGACCTAACTTCCTGTCCCGAATGTGTCACTTCCTGCAGCCTGGCTATAGGCAGATTTTTAACAGATGGGATGGAAAATAGCAAGGAAAAATAATAAAGTGTTTCTGCAAAAATCATTACGCTGCAGATTAGAACAGTGCTTTAAAAGTAAAAAAAAAAAAAAAGAAGAAGAAGAAGAAAATAAATACAAGCTTCTGGTGAAAAGCAGTGTTCGGATTTTCCTGCTTTCTGTTTTTTTAAATCCTCAACTTCCCATAAGCAGACTAAGCCAGCACATTTAGAATTGTTACTAACTATTCTAAAAGAGCAGGCAATGGAAGACTGGAGGAGGAAAGCGGAAAAAAATAATAATATTAAATAATAATATGTTTCTAATCGCTAGTTGGCACCTTGAGTGTACCCAAAAAATTCTACATCTCTTACGAAAAAGGTTCCTGATACGGCTTGCGCCGACGCCAACGAACATCTCGTCGAACTCTGATCCAGAGGCGTAGTAGAAAGGCACGTCGGCTTCCCCTGCCACGGCGCGTGCCAGCAGAGTTTTCCCCGTACCTGGAGGCCCGACTAACAAAATCCCTGCGGAGGAAACGTCAAGTACGTTCATTACCATGCAGCATAAATTAAAGACACACTGAACAATGAGCAAATGATTCTGCATTGGTGTCCTTTCAAAAACTACACAAGTTTACCTTTAGGGAGCTTTCCTCCCAATACAGTGAACTTCTGTGGGTTCCTGAGGAACTCCACGACCTCCTGCAGCTCGTTCTTGGCCTCCTCCACTCCTTTCACGTGCTCGAAGGTGACGTTTTTCATCTGGACGGGGTCCACTGCCGAGTCCAGGCCTGATGTGGTTCGGAATCGCACTGTCCGGAACGGTTAGATTACAGTTCACACACCAAAGGCACACTGCACACCACACACACTCACTGCACATCCAAAACCCGCTGCCATGCTCACAGGGATTAGAGTATTAGCGAATACTGCGCAGAACTTTTCCGATTTTAGATCTCTCACATGCACAAAAGGTAAATCAGTGATGTTACAAATGAACACGGCACACGAAGCAGGTCCGATCAGAAGCCTTTACCTGACAGAAACGGTGTTTTGGAGAGACCATACAATCCAACCAGCAAGAGGACAAAGAGAATCAGCCGTGTTCGCCTTAACGAGTCTATAGAGGGAATAAAAAAATAGGTCAAATACACACATTAGTGCAGCACAGAGCTGTTCTTCAAATAACAATTTAAGAAATATGAATAGTAATTATGCCTGGGAATGTCCTTTTATAACAGATTAAACTAAAAAAGATGCTCATGGCTAAAACTCACTGAAAATAAAAATATTAAATCATAAAACATCATTTCATAAATCATTTTATTTTGCAAATATATTTCTCCTGATAATGGAGAAATATAATCCTAGATGTTTATCAGCACAGAATCACCAATTTATCTTTATTTCCAGAGCTTAATGGTTTTTTCCAGCTGTTTTAAAGGTGCAGTTCTCGATAAAAGCTCAATAAAATCGTCAAATTCATGGAAATACACTATATTGCCAAAAATATTCCCATCAAAATAATAAAATAAAATCACTTCCATGGCCGCAGGTGTATAACTTTAAGCACCTGGGCATGCAGACTGCTTCTACAAACATTTGTGAAAGAATGGGTCGCTCTCAGGAGCTCAGTGAATTCCAGCATAGTACCGTGGTAGGATGCCACCTGTGCAACAAGTCCAGTCGTGAAATTTCTTTGCTACTAAATTTTCCAGTCAACTGTCAGTGGTATTACAACAAAGTGGAAGTGATTGGGAATGACAGCAACTCAGCCACGAAGTGGTAGGCCACGTAAAAGTGTGCAGACGTCACCAGCTTTCTGTTTAGTCAGCCGCTACAGACCTTCAAACTCAAATGGCGGCGCCCACGCAGGTTGCGGCTTACAGAGCTCCCGAAATCGCAGAAAAAATGTTTCACTTTTTTGTTATAGCCGTTCCGAGATTCGATTTAAGAAGTAAGATGGGTGACAGCCTCACACAAATATGCATTTACAATCGCCGGATCATGCTCGGTTTTCGGAAAAACTAAAGGCTAACATCACCAGACCAGCGATACCGTCCATTTTACTCTCAAACGTCCGATCACTAGACAACAAGTTGGATTACATCAAGCTGCAGCGAGCGAACAAGTGGGAAATGAGAGACTGTTGTGTTTTTATTTTCACTGAGACGTGGCTGCAGGACAACATCGCCGATGTGGCTATCCAGCTCGACGGACTGACCGGCTGACTGTGTGGGTGTGTGTGTAAACAGAAAGCGGTGTACTAACACTGCTGTTGCCACACGACACCGTTCCCCGCTGGTAGAGGTTTTAACTGTGAAATGTGCTAGTCGAGCTCTACGAGACTGTCAGCAAATTACAAACTGCACACCCCCAAGTGTTTTTCATCATTGCTGGTGACTTCAACCATGCAAATCTGAAGTCAGTTCTCCCAAGGTTTTTCCAGCATGTGAATTTCACTACCAGAGGGGGGAATTGCCTGGACATTGTTTACACTAACGTTCATGAGGCCTAAAAGACCTTCCCCCGCCCCCACATCAGCTACTCAGACCATCTCAGTGTGTTCATGGTTCCTGCGTACAGGTCTCTGCTGAAACGCTCCAAACCGGCCCAAAGAAGCATCAGAGTGTGGCCAGCTGGTGCTGTCTTGGCCCTCCAAGACTGCTTTGAATCGACAGACTGGGACATTTTTAGGGAGGCTGCAATGAATGGTGACTCCATCAACTCTGTCACTGGTTACATTTCTAAGTGCATACAGCATGCTACTGTCTCCAAGGAAATCACCAGAAGAGCCAGACAAAAGCCCTGGATGACGAGAGAAGTGCGCACGCTGCCACCAGATCTGGAGACAAGGCTGCTCTCAGGGCAGCCAGAACCAACCCGTCTCGTGCAGTGAGGAGAGCCAAGCGGGCCTACGCACAGCATATCAATGAACATTTCGACAACACTAGAGACACACGCCGCATGTGGCAGGGCATTCGAGCCCTCACAGACTACAAGCCCATCCCACACAGCACTGACAATTATGCCACTCTACCAGATCAGCTCAATGATTTCTTTGCACGGTTTGAAGAACAGAACAAGGAGTCTGTTAGGAAAATGACACCTCCCCCCGATGACCTGGTACTCTGTCTTTCCACAGCTGATGTGAGGAGGACAAATAGAGTCAATCCACAAAGGCTGCAGGACCAGATAATATACCCGGTCCGACCAACTGGCTGGTGTCCTCAATGACATCTTCAACACATCTCTGAGCCAGTCGTCTGTCCCAGCTGGTTTCAAATCCACCACCACCTTTATCCCAGTGCCGAAGACATCATCAGTGACGTGCCTGAATTGACTACCAACTGATTGCACTGACTCCAATCATCATGAAGTGCTTCGAAAAGCTGGTCATGGCACACAAAGATAAGTCTCAATGCCTCTCTAGACCCCCTTCAGTTTGCATACCATTCCAACAGGTCCACCAATGATGCCATTTCAACTGCCCTCCACCTCTCTCTGACACATCTAGACAAAAGGGACACCAATGTCAGGATGCTGTTCATAAACTTTAGCTCTGCCTTCAATACAATCATCCCTCAAAAGCTTATCATGAAGCTGGGTGGGTTAGGCATGAACACCAGTCTCTGTAACTGGATATTGGATTTCCTGACAGTTCGGATGGGATGCAACACCTCAAACACCATCACACTTAGTACAGGAGCTCCACACGGCTGCGTACTCAGTCCTTTGCTCTTCACCCTGCTCACTCACGACTGCACAGCCGCACATAACACTAACCACATTATCAAGTTTGAGGATGATACGACTGTGCTGGGACTGATAAGCAAGGATGAGGAGTCTTCTTACAGAGAGGAAGTTTAATGGCTGACCGAATGGTGCAGGCACAACAACCTGTCCCTCAACATCGACAAGACAAAGGAGATGATTGTCGACTTTAGGAAGACAAGTCCTGCACATTCTCCACTCAACATCAGTGGCTCAGCTGTGGAGTTTGTGGAGAGTACCAAGTTCCTTGGGGTGCACATCACCGAGGAACTTACATGGACGACCAACACCACCTCCCCAACCAAGAAAGCCCAGCAGAGACTTCACTTCCTGCGGAGGCTGAAACAAGCAAGCCTTCCCCTCCCATCCTCACAACATTCTACAGAGGCACCATCGAGTGTTCTAACCAGCTGCATCACCGTCTCTCCCATCACTACAAGACACATTCACCACAAGGACTGTTCGAAAAACCTGCAGCCTTGTGCAGGACCCCTCATACCCCTCATATGAACTGTTTACCCTACTGCCATCCAGGAGGAGTTACTGCAGCATCACTGCCAGATCGGCCAGGCTGCATGACAGTTTTTATCCCCAGGCAGTCAGGCTTCTCAGCACTATGCTGCTCCCAGGGTCCTCCAATCTACCTCAACCATCTCTCAACCCACCTGACCTACACCGTTTTCCTATTTTTTTTTTACTTCTCAGCTCACTTGCACTCTTCTTTGTCTTGCACTGTTCTCTGTTCACTTAGTTGAAATTCTCTTTTTGTCTTCTTTTCTCTCAAGTAGACACTACTGTGTCTACTTACACTATGTGTAAAAATTCTATTTTATGTATAATCTGTGGATTCTGAAGTTCGCCATTTCGTTTTTCTGTATACTTGTGTATGGAAAAATGACAGTAAAGTTCACTTTGACTTTGAACTTCATGTAGCCTTCAGATTAGCTCAAGAACATGGGTTCCCATGGCTGAGCAGCTGCATCCAAGCCATACATCACCAAGTGCAATGCAAAGCGGCGGATGCAGTGGTGAAAGCATGCCGCCACTGGACTCTAGAGCAGTGGAGACGCGTTCTCTGGAGTGATGAATCACGCTTCTCCATCTGGCAATCTGATGGAGGAATTTGGGTTTGGCGGTTGCCAGGAGAACGGTACTTGTCTGACTGCATTGTGCCAAGTGTAAAGTTTGGTGGAGGGGGATTATGGTGTGGGGTTGTTTTTCAGGAGCTGGGCATGGCCCCTTAGTTCCAGTGTAGGTAACTTTGAATGCTTCAGCATACCAAGAGATATTGGACAATTTCATGCTCCCAACTTTGTGGAAACAGTTTGGGGATGGCCCCTTCCTGTTCCAATATGACTGCGCACCAGTGCAAAAAGCAAGGTCCATAAAGAACGTTTGGTGTGGAAGAACTTGACTGGCCTGACCTCAACCTGATAGAACACCTTTGGGATGAATTAGAGCGGAGACTGCGACCCAGGCCTTCTCGTCCAACATCAGTGTCTGACCTCACAAATGTGCTTCTGGAAGAATAAACCTTGTGGAGAGCTTGCCCAGAAGAGTTGAAGCTGTTATAGCTGCAAAGGGTGGGCGAAGTCATATTAAACCCTATGGATTAAGAACGGGATGTCACTTAAGGTTATATGCGTGTAAAGGCAGATGAGCGAATACTTTTGGAAATATAGTGTATCTTCTCACAGTCCGCTAGTCATCTGTCCTGTGTGTGTGCTTTAAGAGGAAACTGGCCCAAGCCACATAACACTGTTCAAGGTGTACTACAGCCAATCACATGACAGACGGAAGCGGAATGAGGGTGTCCTTGTTAGTGGTCTTGTCTTGGCAATGGGGCGGAGCTTCTGAAGGAGCGCTGAGGGGAGGAGTGTATTTGTTTGGCTGTTGAGTTCAAACATCAACAATCTTTCTCCAGAATCGGCGACTCTTTAAGTCTTGTACAAAGTTAGCGAACACTGATGCCAAGTCTTACCTTGTGCTTTCTGTGAGAGAGCCTGAGCTTTCAGAAATCCCTCTGCGTAACCTGTCTTGAAAGCGTCGTAATGAGCATCGGGAATGTTTTTGCTTTTCAAAAGACTGTCTAAAGTATCAGGAACTGGACCTCTGTCCCGCATCAGTAAACCCTGCAGAGACAAAAGGCACACAAACACTATGAGAAAACTTTGAAGATAGCTGTAGGTACTTTGTATTACCCCCCCACCACATGGTTTCACTGAGATTTTTCACACATGAACGCGGATCAGACCTTCATAAAAGAGGGCGTGAACGTGTCCGTGTCCTGTGAATGTTCAAAGCCACTCTGAAGACGCCTTGTTTTGGACCTCAGGGTTTTAAAGCCTCGTCTTTGGATTAACGCTGAAAGAAAACAAAAAAGCAAAACCAGAATGTCTTTAAATTACATCTTTAAAAATTTACAGTAGTCCTATTTGGACTAAATCATGCCACAATGTGCTTTGCTGACAATTTATATATCACGACTTTTTTTTTTTCTTTTAAAGTAAGCAGCTAAATTAGCATGCTTTGTGGCAAAGTGACGGCCGATTCTTTGAAAACCGCAACAGTTTCCTGGAATTGATCAGACTTAAAACACTAAATGGGCCGGGTATGGCCCGCTGGCCGTAGTTTGCCCACCGCTGCATAAAAAGTATTACGCCTTTTATTTACTTTTCCCTCCTCGTTTTCTTAATTTTCTTTACATGTATCATAGGAATGCCTTTTCATAATAAGTTGTTGACATATCCTGCATGCAAAACTCTTTATAAAATATATTAGATCAACACAGGGGGCTGATTGGAAGCAATCCAATCCTTTATATGTCATTTAAAGTACTGAAACTGATATCACTTGCACTGTACATAAATTCCAAACTGACTGACTCTTTTATCCATTAAAAATAAAAAGATGGCCATTCACTCATGCATTTGTTCATAACTGTCAGAATGAGACAGTTTCAGTTTGCAGGAAGGATTCTAAATGTTGGCGTGAGAGTAAGTTACCTGGCCAGAGGTTTAGATCAGTGCACATGGTCTGAAGAGCAGAAGGGCTCTGTTTGCAAAAAACTGGTGATGCCACGCCCATCTTGGTGACAGAAAAACCTACAAGGGAGAAAAATGTTCCATCAGACATTGTTTCTCAAAAGTTCCTCAAAATGCCATTCTAAGAAGTATAATCATTTATGCAGACACACACAAAAAAAGCAATACTTCCTTCAACAGTTCTAAGAACTATAAGAAAGTTCCTCCAGTCCAAAAGCACCCATTTTTACATTATGTCCACACTCACATGTGACAAAGCTACTGTTTATTTTCTAAGTACTGAACATGCAACAACTCAACGTTGTTACTGTTTAGAACTGAAACTGAAAAAATAAATAAATAAACGCTAGAAAGAGTCAACAGTTCTCTCTCACCATATCTGTTGTGAAAGAAGGAGTCAGTGGACAGGTAGGACGTCCTCCAGGGGTGTGATTCAGCTCGATGCGGTTTTGATGACCTGTCCTGAGGCACGCACGGCAGCAGCTTGTCCACAAGTTTGTCCAGCTGTCCTACTCCCAGATCCGTCAGTCCAACATCTCTGAGGCTCCATGATGGCTGCGCAGCACAAACACGGGATAAAGATCATCAGATATCATCATCTTAAATAACAAACAAACAAATCTCACTCAGCGATCATCTATCACCTCAAAACCATGACATCACAGAGCCTGTACGAATATACCGCTGGGAAATATAACTTTATAATTACATTTATTTCACAAATACAAATAAATTGGAAACTGATTTGATGTGTTAAAAGTTAAATGACCTTTCAAATCGCAAAATATCATTTACAGGATTTCCTTTTAAAACAACACGTCCTTCTTGTCAGTGTTACATATTTTGTCGTACACATTAAATATGGTTTTTAAACGACGTTCTCGTTTATTTGTCTTCAGTAGGTGCTTTATCCCGGTCAGGGTCCTGGAAAAACTGGGTGCGAGGTGGGAAGACACCCCGGACAATTAAAAATCACCTGTGCACCTACTGGCATGTTTTCAGGAGGTAGGAGGAAACCTGATAACCTGGAGGAAACCCACATGGATACAGAAAGAGAGCGCAAAACACACAAGCTCAGGGTCCAACCCACAGCAGCGCTACGTCGAAATGGGAAAATATAATCCGAACAGGTGGAACGACAGGTAAGTTGTTAGACCAGGCAACTCAGTTCTGGCCTGTGTTTGGATGGGAACATTATAGATGTACCTCTGTGATGTGTAGCTCTTGGTCAGTTCTCCTCTCTCTGTGATTAGGTTTGACCACTGAACCTTTTAGAGAGTGAAAGGCGTTGATCAGGTGACTCAGTGGAACAGTGACCTGAGAATTAAACACAATATTCAGCTTCATGCACGTGTTCCTGTCACGCATGCGCAGTGAAACCCTGACGCAACAACACAAATCTGTAAAATGATCATTTAAAGAGAGTTAATTAATTAATCAGTACACTTTAAAAACTTCTCTCTGTTTATCATTTGGAGTAATTTAAAATGTTTGTAATTACGTCTTATAATAATAATAATCATAATAATAATAATAATACATAAAAACAACAATAATTATGTTTTTTTTTTTTCCCCAGCAAGTTCAATTACTCTAGGCCTAAAACTAAAGGTGGTCTGATCCCAAATAGATCCCCACTCCTAACTCTACACCCTACATAGGAGCACTAACATTCATTAGAAACTTACACTACTTAGTGCACTTCTTATACAACAAGCGGACAGTTTGGGATTGAACCAGTATTTAGCTTCGAGCTAGTAAACGTTGAACTAAAACTCTTAAGTGACAAGTCACCGACTACAAGCTATTTTAAAAGGAGAGAGAGAGAGAGAGAGAGAGAGAGAGAGAGAGAGAGAGAGAGAGAGAGAGAACCGCTGACACACAGCCGAAAAGGCAAAACGGCACTGGTATTAACGTCAGCTTTCTTAACGGCTAAAGTGCGTTACTGTCTAATCCAATGGAGTTACCTGCGGCTGTATGGTAGACGAGAAAGAAAACATTTCCGGTAATAACGGCGAATTCTAAGTGACACAGCGCATATAACTAGATCCGAGGTTTATTCATTTAAAATGAAACGTCCTCCACCGGCGTCCTCCAGGCTAATCGTAACCTAACAGCGAGCTTTTTCCAACCCAGTAGCTTCCTTCCGTTGGGACTAACGCAGTATTGGCGCCCTCGTGTGGACGCTGTGATAACGCGCCATTAGCGCCCTCGTGTGGACGCTGTGATAACGCGGCATTGGCGCCCTCGTGTGGACGCTGTGATAACACAATATTTGCGCCCTCGTGTGGACGCTGTGATAACGCGGCATTGGCGCCCTCGTGTGGACGCTGTGATAACGCGGCATTGGCGCAATCGTGTGGACGCTATGATAACGCGGCATTGGCGCCCTCGTGTGGACGCTGTGATAACACAATATTGGCGCCCTCGTGTGGACGCTGTAATAACGCGGCATTGGCGCCCTCGTGTGGACGCTGTGATTACACAATATTGGTGCCCTCGTGTGGACGCTATGATAACGCGGCATTGGCGCCCTCGTGTGGACGCTGTGATAACGCGGCATTGGCGCCCTCGTGTGGACGCTGTGATATCACACCCTAGTGTTTACCAGTATCAGAAACAGATTTATTACAGTCGAATCTACGGTGGCCCTGAGGGTCAAAACACAACAACATTTCAGAAAACTCAACAACATCTAAAAAACACAAGGACATTTAAAAAACACAACATTTCAGAAAACACAACAACATTTAAAAGAACGACATTTCAGAAAACACAACATTTAAAAAACACAATGACATTCTGTGTGATTTTGTTGTGTTTTCTGAAGTGCTGTTGTGTTTTTTAAATGTTATTGTGTTTTTTAGATGTTGTTGTGTTTTCTGAAATGTTGTTGTGTTTTTTAAATGTTATTGTGTTTTTTAGATGTTGTTGTGTTTTCTGAAATGTTGTGTTTTGACCTTCAGGGCTGACATTTCAGAAAACACAACAACATTTTCAGATTAC
>JAOVYU010000029.1:2596879-2608529 GCA_025674565.1 Synodontis membranacea
TTAAATGATGCTCTCATTTGTGTGTCTTCAAGAGGCACTTTATCCTGGTCAGGGTCCTGGAAAAACTGGGAAAACACTGAACCCTGCAGTAATAATGAGCTATCAGGGATGTGCTCACCAGGCCAGGTTTCTGTAAAGCAGGGAGCAGCAGACCATGCATTGCTCATGAGCTCAGGACATCTACCTCCCTGAAGTCTTTCTCCGACCACTGTTGTAATGCAATAATAAAACAAAATTTTGTTCGTCTCTTTAACTTGTGTTTTTCAAACGCAATACTTTCGTCATAAAAAAACCTCAATTATTAATCTTCTCTGTGACTATGTAAATAGTTTCAGCTCATTTCTTTGAAGGCTTTTTCAAGTGTAATATTTGGGCTCTCTAATATTAGAGAGAAACTGAATATCTAAACCAATGTCAACAATAATGAATGGCTTGTAATTATTATAAACATTTTCTTTGGAGAAATAAATAATTACTTTGTACTAAGGCATGTTATAATAAAATATAATAATAATAATAATAATAATAATGATAATAATACACTGTCAAATTATTGCAAAAATAACAATAGTATGATATTGTTTCCATCCACTTTAAAAGTATTTTATAATGTTTTATTAAATTCATGATAAAATGTTTTATCATAGGATTTTACTGAGTTATTTATTTTAAATTTCTGTCTGTTCATATATTAATAATAACAACAATAAAAATAATTCAACATTATGCTCATTCTATAAAGTAGTGTTTTTAAACGTCTGCCGAGCATATGGAAATTCACTGATTCGATACCATTACTATATGTCTGTCTGTCTGTCTATGTATCTGACTATCTGTGTATCTATCTATCTGTCTGTCTGTCTTGTCTATCTGTCTACTGTATGTATCTGTCTATCTATGTATGTATGTATCTATCACAGATAAATATTACTCCATTATGATTACAAAACTTGTACTATTAGTCTACTATGAATACTAACAGTCTGTTAGTATTTATTTAGTATTTACACTAACCATTTAATTTATCTAACATAATCTATAATAATAATACTTATTATTATATTTTGTGTGTGTGTGTGACGTCACGGGAGGGCGGGGCCTGGGAGCTGCAGGCGGCTGTAATGGCGACTCTGTTGTGTGTTTGATCTGATCCGAGTCTCAGCTCTCTGCATCCGCGCGGTTCCTCACTGAGCCTCGGCTTTGCTCTTTAATCTGCGACCTTCGGAGGGGAATTAAAAGGAAACAATAACAGACTGAAAGTAAGTAAACCTTAATGATCGGAAAGGAAACCCAGGAGATTGTGGAAATAAAGCGGTGTGTCGGACAAAAGGCTGTGGAGCTGCTGTTTACAGAAATGTGGAATTTTACAGGAAACCTGCTTCTGCTCCTGGTTTTCCTTCAAGCACTTTCTTCCTTTCCTTTCCTTTGCATTCCATTCCATCTCATCTCAGAAAGCCGAAGATGTCGTTTAAAAGATAGTAAAGCTCCTTTTTGTTTTTGGAAAAGAAGACCAACATTAGCACTAAACTGACCCCCGGTTTGTCTTCTAGGATTTTTTTTTCCTTCCTTCCTTTCCTTTTCTTTTCTTTTTTCTTCTTTTCTTTAACAGAGAAGACCCAGGAGCTCGGATCCATCTGTTGAACTCCGACTCGAGCTCAATGTTTTTACTTGTTTATTTGCTGACGCTGTGGATTTATTTCATGTTTATATATCGTACTTGTGTCTGTTTATTTGCATTGCAGCGTTCAGCTGAGCTCAAGCTAACCTGCTGCCTTACAACTTAGTCTCTAAACCTTAAGCTGACTTGGTTAACCAAAAAAAAAAAAAAAAAAAACAAAATTATGCTTCTGAAGTGTACATAAACACACCTTTAATACAACGTACACCAAATTAAACTTCACATACTGTTATAAATATTAAGAAATGCTAATAAATAAAATAAATAAATATATATATATATATGTTTTTGGCGTGTTTATGAGTAGGCCAGAGGAGTAGGTAAAGTAGGTTAGTTAGTTAGATGATAAACTAGAATTCGGACAAGTAGTGGTGAAATGTATTTAATGTTAATCAGAGTTGATGGTAATGTGAAGTTTTTTATTAATTATTACAGTATGTGTTGAGTTAGCAGGCAGGCTAATATCAGCTAAGAAGAATAACGGTTACAGAGCTAGCCACAGTTCAGTCACTCTAATGTAATGTAATGTAATGTTAGCTTGCTTTGCTAACAACAACAAAATACAAAAAAAAAAAACCCTGTTGTTTTGGAAGCTAGTGAAAGTGTGTGTGTTGTATTTCTTTCCTACTTTTTTTTTTTCTTCTTCTTCTTCTTGGTTTGGAGTTATTTGTTAAATGAGCAGCGGGAGGAATAACCGAGTCATGATGGAAGGAGTGGGCGCTCGAGTGATCCGCGGCCCGGACTGGAAGTGGGGGAAGCAGGACGGAGGAGAGGGCCATGTGGGCACCGTGAGGAGCTTCGAGAGCCCGGAGGAGGTGGTGGTGGTTTGGGATAACGGCACCGCGGCGAACTACCGCTGCTCCGGGGCCTACGACGTGCGGATACTGGACAGCGCGCCTACAGGTAACACCGTCCTCACGAGCTCTTCCTTCCGGAACCTTTCAGGGGAAAGTAACTCAAGCTCTCTCGCGAAATCCCTGTATGACGCAACAGGCTAATTTCGCATATCAATTTATTCAGCGTGCTCGCTGATTGCTCGAATCTGATTGGTCCGTATTTGTGCGTGCGCACGCCACGCCGCGTCCACTGTGTCCACGTGACCAGTCCATTTAAACTCCCTGCTCTTGTGGAAAGCTTCTGAACACGACAAACAAGTGCATGACGCTTTCAGGAGGATGGAACGTTATTGTGTGTTGTAATTTTCGTAGTATGGAGTCGTCATGTGGTTAATCGTATTAATATCTGACGATGATGCTCATAGCTTCCGTATAGCTGCATTTTGCCTTTTTTCATTCCCTATGTTGTTACGCGCCGGTCAGCTTGTTAGATCGTTAACAGTCAGCCTCGGCGGCTTCTAGACGTCTACAGGCGTCCGTGTCTCCGTTGCCTAGCAGCAGTGTTCTCACGACGACTTGCCGCTGTCGTTATCTGGAGCTCCCATGTTCCATTTGAAATCAGCATTAGCTCCAGCTGTAATGTGGAGGTTGATATTAACGCTCTTCTCAGGGTTCCTGCGCTCATGGAAAACCTGGAAAAGTTTTGGAATTTAGAAATAATTTTTCCAGGCCCTGGAAAAGTTTTGGAATTCTTGGACAGAGAGGAACAGTTTTGGAAATGTATTTTTGTTTCCCGCTTCGCACCACAATGAGCTAACTGCGTTTTGCCCCCCCTCGCTCGTTCACTCACGGTTTTGGAAAATTTTCTTAAGGTTCTGGAAAGGTTTTGGGGAAGTCATGGAAATTAATTCTACCAAAGTTTGGGGAACCCTGTCTTCTTCTAATACTGGGCTCAGACTATACAAATTCAGCACTGTTTTGTCACATCATTATTTTTCATAGGCCCTGGAAAAAATAGATCGATGTTGCATCCATGACACCCTGACGAAAAGGCTAGCATGGAGAATTTTTATTTATTTATTTTTTTGTATTTTTTCGTCTGGTGTCCCTTGAAGTTCCGTCTGTATCCATGATTGACAGTTTCTTCACCCTCCTCTCTGATGACGCGTAAGGACATGAACGATGATTGGTCGGAGTCGAGCTTGTAGTGGTGCCGGTCTCTGTGTCCAAGACACGGCAATAATTTATAGCACTATGCTTGTGTAGAGACAAAGAATATCACACAGTCTGATCCCGGCACGATATATTATTGTCTCTATAGTAACTGCTCATACACAGGGACTTAAATGGCAGACACACGACATAATCTACAGTTAACAATGTTAAACTAATGTTCTAAACGAATTGCTTTTAAAAGTAGAAGCTATAATCGTTATTGTGGTGACATGCAGAACATTTATATAACTGTTTCTAGAAGGAATATTCGGTTGTGAGCACTTTATAACTGTCACAGTTCTTTCCAAAGTTTATCAGCACAGACAAGTCTTCAGGAGTGGAGTTTACACTTTCTGATTTCTTGGTAAAATGACAAGCTGATTAACTTTTTTTAAGGAAGAAAAAGTAGAGCATATTTGATGAAGCTGTACTTGTTTATCATGGCTGTAACATTTTACCTGTCAGGGGCTGAATCGAGTGAATTTGCTCTCTCAGCTCGTATAACAGCAGCTGTGATGAGTTCAGGACTGACACTGGCTCGTGGTACATACTAGTACCTTGGTTCTGAAAACGGGGTCTAAGGAACCACTAGAGCAGTGAGCAAAACTTCCAACTTAAACTGGCTGGGGGAATAAGACTACCCGCAGACTTGCTTTTTCCACCCACGGCCACAAACTGTGTCATTTTCTAATTTAGTTATAGTTCTGGAAACCACAGTTATTGTCAATGATGTCAACTCAAGAAATGAAAGGAAATATTCTGGCTTGTAATAAATTCCCAAAACATTATTGTAACGTCTGTATTGAGAGCAGATTTTTTTTTTCCCTGGCTTAATTATATAAACTTTCAAGAACCTCACAACAGTGGTGCGTCAACACTTCAGGTTCCTATACTCAAATGCAGTACAGTTTTCTTCGTGTCGTGCTTTTAACACTGCACATAGTCACAAAACAGCTGTACAGATGTCCAGATGTAGGAATAAATTCATATTTATGCCTAATGAGCAACCCAGAGCCGCCATGAGGAAGAAACCTTGAGAGGAACCGGACTCAATTGGTTACTTGTCCTCTTTTGAGCGACATTGGATCAGTCACAACATTAAATCCACCTGCCTAATGTTGCGTCGATCCCTTTTGTGCTAAAAAATCGGCTCTGACCCATCAAGACACGGACTCTGAAGGTGTGCTGCGGTGTCTGGCACCAAGACGTTAGCAGCAGATCCTTGAAGTCCTTGGTGGGGCTTCAGATGCATGATGCATGATCAGATTAAGATTTGGGGAATTCTGAGGCTAAGTCAACACCTTGAACTCTTTATCATGTTCCTCAAACCAGTTCTTGAACGATTTTCTGCCGAACTGTAATGCCTGTTACAGCTTCTTTTTTTTCCCCCCACAGAAACCACAAAGCCACAATCCGACACTGGAGACTCCTTCCAAGCAGGCTCTGACCTCATGCTTCTGTCTTGTAGGTATCAAGCACGACGGCACCATGTGCGACACCTGCAGGCAGCAGCCCATCATCGGCATCCGCTGGAAGTGCGCCGAGTGCACGAACTACGACCTCTGTACCACCTGTTACCATGGAGACAAACACCACCTAAGACACCGTTTCTACCGCATCACCACGCCAGGCAGCGAGAGGTGAGCAGGATTCCTGTTAGGCACGGGAACTCGAATTACGGGTTTTTTAAATCCTATTGCCCGACAAGTGTGACGGCGTATGTAGTCCCGTGTATGTTGCGTATTTTTCACATTTACTTTAGTACCACTAAAGATAAGTGTTAGTAGTAGGGAAATAATTTTTATCGGGCTTTATTCATGCCGTGTGTGTGATTTAGACGTAAATGAAAACTCTAGTAGGTTGGAATTAAAATTAAAACTTGTGCAGAAAAGCTATCAGTAGCTCAAAAGTTGTGTCCGGGTTTTTTTGTTTTTGTTTTTTTTTTTCCTCATTTTTGTACTCAATAAGTAAGAGTTTAACAAAGTAGGATTTCAGTTCAGCCTGTTTTTTCGTGGTTGGTTTAATTACGCGCAGTCCGAATCCGATTAGAACCAAATAGCAAAATGAGTCAAAGAATCAATTTCGCTCTAACGTGGGATTAGGAACGGTGTGAAAGTGATGTCGGTAAATTGGCGCTTAATTTTAGTGCGGATGTTCAATGCAAATAGAGCGAGTCTTCATTTAGAAATGATTTGCATCAGAAAGGCGTACGCACCCTTTAGAAACCTCTGGTAGTCTCTAGTATTAATATTAGTCTGTATTTAGCGTTTGCTTTAGTGTGCTGTGTTGTATTTTTTTTTCTTTTGCTTTAAGATGTGTACTTTAACCCTAACACCAGGCCTGAATGATGTCTCCTGTCTCCATATGGGGAGACGATTAAGGTTGAATAGGCCAGCAGTTGGTTAGAGCTCACTCGTGCCTGCTCTCTGTAAAGGCCCTCGTCGCGAGGAACAATGAGTTCGTCTAACAGCTGCTCCGTGTAAGTGCGGTTCTCCCGGGAGTGTCGCTTCACGTTACGGCGGGATATTTTCCTCCCTGTAAAGGAATTGCTAGCCTTTTCCTTTGCCTGCCAGCTGCCTCGTCCGCTCTAGCAGTCAGTACGACAATAAAACTGACGCTTTTTGGGTTTTTTTGGGGCAAGATCGGAGGCTTAACAGGGGTAAATATTAGCCTGGAAAGATGAGGAGCTCAGATTAATGTAGTTACTAGGATTGGATTATTATATCTGATTCAAAGGGACGCACATTGTATTTTTATTATCTTTTATCCCCCATCATTGGATTTGCACTGAAAATGCAGTTACGGTCATAAAACGGTACAGTTCATAGGATATTCTTTCCCAAAAAAAACCCCCCCAAAAAACCTGGTGTTTCTTCACTTTTTAGACAAAACTATTGCAGTATTTATCATGACCTTCAGTTGAGTCTTGTTCAAAACACTGTGTCCCTTATCTCAGTTAAAATGTTGAATCCTCATTAATCTAAAAAGATTCATTCCTTTTTTTTAAAACGAGGAAGTATTTCAGATTTACCGTACGCATTAGATTTCTAACTGCACAGCGTTTTTTTTAGCACCAGTGCTCGAAAAGTTACCCTCTAGTCTCTTGTTATGTAGTCAAGTGTGTGATTTATTTTTTTTATAATTTTTTTGTGTGTGTGTGTGTGTCCAGGGTCCTTTTAGAATCTCGGCGCAAGTCGAAGAAGATCACGGCACGAGGAATCTTCACCGGAGGCCGTGTGGTGCGGGGTGTGGACTGGCAGTGGGAGGACCAGGACGGGGGAAACGGCAGGAGAGGAAAGGTATTAATGTCTAAAAATAACTGCTGTGGGGTATAAAACACGGCATTACTTTATACACAATAACATTATAAATCAAAACGTTATACACTACAATGTTATACATCACAATGTTATACATCACAGCGTTATATATCACAACACCTTTATACAACGTTATGCACAACAGTGTTATACACAGCAACTTTATACATCACATTTTACAGAACTGTACACACTGCAACTTTACACACCATTTTACTGTGTGATTGATAAATAAGACTCAGAAACAACTTTACACCCCATAGCCTTACACATCACACTTTTACACCTCACAAGGTTCCACGAAACATTAAATATACAACTTACAACTTTGCACGAAGCGAATTTACACACGTCATTGTGAACTGATTTATAAATGAGGCACAAACACCACTTTACACATCACAACGAATGTTACACGCCTCTGCTGAACACGGAGTTAAAATAAAGGACGTGTTCCGCCCACAATCATCCCACCAAACAGGACAAGGAAGCTTCTCCGGTTGCCCTCATGTTATTTGATAACGCTTGATCTTGTGTGGGCGTGGCTTTGGAGAGAGCCCTGAATGGCAGACTTGTGTTAATATTTTCAGAGCAGCTTGGTTTTTTCTATACGTTACCCATTTGTTTGCTCGAAATGTGCTCTGTGCGGTATTATTGTTGTTATTATTATTATTATTATTATTCGCGACAGTAGCTTGGACTTTGGCTGTATAAACGTGTAATCATGCGGTTGAGTCACTCGTTGGTGCGCGTTGATGTACGTGTCATTACAGCCTAATAGCAGATTTCCTGTACCGTGTGTGAGCTATTACATGCTGACTCACTGTTTGCTGTTACGCTCACTGCAGAAAATTAATGCGGAATACCAAAAAGTGGCAGAAGTGCTTTATAGTAAATAAACATCACTTCTGTTTCACTGACACGATTCCATTAATTCACTCGTTTCCAGCCACCAGGTCAAATGATCGCTTAACGATGACGCTGCTATAAATCAGGATGCGATGACATTGGTATGCTGTAATGACGCTTTTACGAAACCTGGACGATTTCTGAGTACTGCCTTGAAAATAATCTCATCAGTGCCATATTTGTCTTCCTGGGGGGGAAAAGAAAAATGTGAGGCTGATGACATCATCTTCATTAACAAAATTCAACATAAATAATGAGTAGGTGGGTTTGACATGATATTTTTTTTTTCCCCCCAGCCCATTTTCACAAAGCTCCGCTCCCAGGATCTTATAAAATGATATACAGGAGACACATCCAAACACAAACAAGGATATTGGCCTGGAATAGAGTATTCTTATTTAATTATTTGCTTTATTTTTACATCATGTTTTCCAGGTTATTTGGAAAAGTAAAAATAATAATAAAAAAAAAAATTGTGCTTCTAAATATAACCATTAATGGACACAATGTCTGATATGTTATTCTTCACTTAAGACATCTTAATCAATGGTGAATTGCTATGTAATAAGAGGAAGAAATAAGAAACTCCTCGAGATGTGCTGTTGTATAAAAATAATCGCATTTGAGTGGTAACTGGAACTCTGTGTCATTACACCAGCTTGCGGTTGATTATTTCCCCGTAACGGCACACACCCGACATTTGTTCCTTAATTGAAATGTCAGTAGCGCTGTCGTAAGCCAGCTCATAGCAGAAAAGGGAGGTGAGGGTGCCAATACTTTATTCTCGGTGAGCCTGGAGAGGGTGTTGTATAATGCCCTTTCATGTTTTCCATGTGTCCAATAGGTGACTGAGATTCAGGACTGGAGTGCAGCGAGTCCTCACAGCGCTGCGTATGTCCTCTGGGACAACGGGGCCAAGAACCTTTATCGAGTCGGCTTTGAGGGCATGGTGAGACGCACAAACACACACACACACACACACATCTAACAAAGCGACAGCTGTTCCCGGGTAGAGGCCCATTCAGAGAACCCCAGCAGCCGGCGTGTGCGCGGTCGCTTTTGTTCCGGCAGCTGGAAGCTCCATCTACATGATAATGGAAATCTGCTGCGTCTTTTTGTTTTCCGAGGGAACGACCGAGCGGACTTGTGGGTCAAAGGAGACGGGGGGACGGACCGCCGTCTGGAGAAAGCGTGCCGCTTTTGTCTATCCCGCTTTTCCGCCTCCTCATTGGCCGAGAGTGGTTGTGCTGGGTTTGAATTTGAGCCTATAGGACGGCTGCACGAGGACCAGCTCCAGGCTCCCTTATTAAAATCAGCGGGTTTGGGTCATTTGTTACAGCTGAGACAACTGATCATATCTTCCTATGTACTCTGGTTTGCAGTATTCTAAAAAGGGCAGCTTTCAGTTCCTTTTTCAGTCTTTTTTTTTTTTTTTTTTTAATAATTGCCAGATAAAAAAAAAAAAAAAACTAGTGGCAGGAAGTGTAAAATACTTCTGCTTGAAACTTCCGCATTTTGTTGATGGGTGCACTAAGCATATAAATAGCTGAATATCTGATAGTGATTTAAAAAAGTCACTCACATTGCAAATTTATGAAAATATAATATCTCAGCCTCCCCCCCCCCCTCCACACCAAATGTTTATAATCCAATTTCCAGTCTTTCCAGTTTCTTTACAGTATTGGATCAGTTTAGTCATGTTTATCTCTCTCTCTCTATCTCGATTTTTTTTTTTCCCCCCTCCACCCTTTTTGTCCCTGGAAAAGTCCAGTAAAAAAGCTGTACAGTTATTACAGTCACAATAAATGACTTAATGAGGAAAACCTCCGCACAAACAATTCTTTCATTCCTTATAAAAGCTTGTGATTGTTTATCGCACTTTTTCCTTGTTATGTTCCAGGTTGTGTTGTTTCTAATGTCGTGACATCCGGTAATCTGTAATAATAAACAGAAGGACCTCACCGAGCTAAAAACAGAGTTCCGTCACATTTTTAGAAAAGGTCGTAACTCGGAACCCTGATTAGGACGTATCAAAGAAAAGGCCTCTCAGAATCTCAATGTTCTTACTCGTAAAGTTAGGAAGGGAAAACCCCGTATGTATTTATAGGTATTTATGAATTCATTATTTATTTTACACTTTTATTCGGAGTTAGAGCTGAAACCACTTTTGGTGTCTGTTATGTTTTTTTTTTTTTTTTTTTTTTTTTTTTTGTCTTTAATTTTGGCAAGCTGGACATCACTGCGTTGCATCATGGGATGTGGTAGCTGACGGAGTAGCTGTCGTGTTTTGCAAAAAGTTATATTGTCATCTTACTTGTAGTTTATGCAAAGTAATTTTTTGGTTGAAGTTCATTTCTGGTTGTGTCTCCGCCTTGCAGTCGGACCTGAAGTGTGTACAAGACGCCAAAGGAGGAGCTTTCTACAGAGACCACTGTCCAGTCTTGGGTGCGTATTACTGCCTTATTGTTGTTTGCGTGTGCGTCCAAGGCCTGGGCGATGCGTTAATCATACTACAGTATATCATAATACATTTTGTCCCTGTGTGTTTTTCTGAGTGATTGAAATATCTTTGAATGTATTTAAAATATATATTTAATAACAAACTGACTGGGAGCATTAAAAAAAAAAAAAAAAATATTTCTTTTGAATATAGTTTTTTTTTTGTTGTTTTTTTAAGTATAATAAATGATACCGTAATTTAGTTCAACATTTCAGTTCATCACAAAGTAGCTGTTTTCGCTTTGTGAGTAAGCCTGTAGACTGATGCATGTTGTGCATCGTAGAAATGCCTTTAAGATTCATGATGTGATATTTTTCATATCGCCCAGCCCTAAATCATGGGTTTTTATCCTTCCCGAGCAAGTCATCCATCCTCTGTTTCAGTTATTGGTGCAATGTGAGATGTCCACTAGGTGTCAGCACTTTTTTTGAGTTTTGTGGTTTAAAAGCCTTCCTGGCCGGGAGCCATAATCGACCCGATCCCGTTCCTGGCCGCGGTCTCGCAGCTGAAGTAAACAGAATGTACTCACTTAACAAACGCTCAATAACGCTTCCACATTCGAGCGCACCTGCTCAATCGAATAAAGTGGGCTTAGACTGCGTTCAGGCTCCTTACAATTAAGACGAGTGCCCTTTGTTTTAACTCTTCTTCATAATAATAATAATAATAAGAAGAAGAAAATGTAAAGTTTCTTCTAAACAACATGTTTATGGCTTTTAGTACAGATTTTTCAGTCCACATGAGTGCATCCTCTCCTGTTTGTTTTGCAACCAGTAGTTTATTATGAGCTGTTTTAATGTTATGGATGTGACATTTAAACTCATAACGACCTGCCAAGTGTCTCATTGCTCGCCCAAAATTAGCATCAGCGAGACAGCTTGCCTAGCCTGAGTCATGAAATCTTTCGGGGAGAATGCAGAACAGTATTTTAAAGCTAAGATATTAATCAAAACATGACAGATTTATATCGGAACGCTGTTGAATTCTCTGTTCTGATTGGTCAGAAGATGTTTAATAACAGAATCTCAGCAGGTCACAGGTTTATATTAATGCGCTTGTTCTAATATGTTAGTATTTCCATCAGGGCCTGACAAGTAGGGAGTTTTGGCAATGATAAAAGAGGTCTGTGATTTCCAATAATAATAAAATAGGCTGATATCCACCTATGGGGGAAAAAAAAAGACAAAATGTT
>JAOVYU010000029.1:2616759-2629794 GCA_025674565.1 Synodontis membranacea
CAAGACCAGTTTTTAACCCTGATCCATTAAAAATAAAAATGAAAAAGAGTTTTTTTTTTTTTTTTTTTTTTTTTTTTTTTAAATCTTGATACACAAGGCTCAGAGGTTCATGTTGACTAAAAGGAGCTCTTGGAGCAGGAACATGACTTATCATGCAGCTAGCGCATCCTCTGTTTACTTAAAAGAGGGAGAGAAAAGGGAAAAGGAAGGAGGGCTGTAGGCTGGAAAGGTGAGAATTGGTATTCCGAGCAGGTGACATGCTCTCGGCTTGCGATCAGGAGCAGCCATTTATGTTCTGGTGTGTTTCGAGGTCAGGAAGTTTGTGTGAAGGAGGTCGTTCTCTCTCTGAGAGCTCTGGTTGTCGCTTGGTGCAAATGTTTGGTTGTCTGTATCAAGTAAAAAAAAAAAAAAAAAATTGTGCTCTTGTGGTGCAAAGCAAAAGCGTTTCGCCCCTGGGTCTGGATATCGCAAGTTTGAATCCTGATGATGCCACGGCAATCCGAGGCCGGGAATCCAAGAGAGCAAATACTTGCTGGCCATACTTTCTTTATGGGGGGGGCGTGGGTGTGGCACTAGCCAATCACAGACATCCGTGAGTTCATGTATACAAAACAGGGCGGATAGTGCTTTCCTCAGATTTCAGAAAATTTGGGCCATGAATTATATAATAATTCAACTTTGTGACGTGAGGTTAGAGTTTCAGGTTCAAATTGATCGGGTTGGTGCTATATTTTCATTTTTGCTACCTTGCGTTTGCACTAGCACGTGACAATGCGATATTTGAATTGACTTTTTTTTTATGCAGATTAGGCATGACGCTGTAAAGAAGCCGCAAATCCGAGCTACTAGCGCTAACGATTCCTGTGTCACTTATGATGAGACGTTTCTTCAGTCTCTCCCGCACAGCTTTGGTAAATGTGTCTAAAGATATTACAACAACAGCACTAAAAGCTTGGATAGAAGTAGGAGGGATTGTTAGTTTTATAGGTAGTGTACGTAGCTAGTAAAGCCAGCTTGGTTTGCTATTTATACAGCATAGCTAGCATGAAGCAGAGCGTGTGACGTATAAACCAAACTTCCCATATTTGCCCCAATTAACACGTTATTTGATTTCTGTTTAAGTACCTAGCTTTAGTAGCTATATGATGTTTCTTGCTGGATAAGCCACGTCCACGACAGTAGTTTTAGCAGCTGCATTCCCAGAAGTGACTAACTAGCGTGAAATTAGATTTAGCCACGTGTTAACGAGACTCAAATTCCCAGAATGCAATGCAGCTATAGAACACAGGGAAAGCCGATCTTCAAGATGACGAGAATTAGCAAGAAAGTTGAAGCTTTGGAGGCTGTTTGAGCAGACAATACAGATGAGGTTAAAGAACTAAAGCGCCGCCGCATCGCTCTCATTTTCTCTCTGTGGTACGTCACTGTGGGTAATGTAGGTAACCAAAGCGCTCGTTAATTGTGGATTTTTCCTTTGGCTTGAAGGATAAGGACGGAGACCGGGCGGTGCATCACGCCGCGTTTGGTGACGAGGGCTCCGTCATCGAGGTTCTGCACCGGGGTGGAGCTGACCTCAACGCCAGGAACAAGCGCAGACAGACGCCGCTGCACATCGCAGTCAACAAGGGTCACCTGCAGGTGGTGAAGACGCTGCTGGACTTCGGCTGCCACCCCAGCCTTCAGGTAAACCTCGCTAAAGACGGAACAGGAAGTAGCTCGTTCTGCAGACTTTCTGGTTTCCGCCGAGAGTTTCCGCACCGCAGTTAAATTTAGCGCTCTGCTCTCTGTAGGACTCAGAGGGAGACACGCCTCTCCACGACGCCATCAGCAAGAAGAGGGACGACATGCTGTCTGTCCTGCTGGAGGCCGGCGCTGACGTCACCATCACCAACAACAACGGCTTCAACGCCCTCCATCACGCAGCGCTGCGGGGGAACCCCAGGTACAGCCGCTTCTCCTTTCCATCAGCTCATTTGCTAGGGTTTGTGATCAAGCTCAGAGTGAGTCTGGCTCGTGGTATTTGTGGTGGTTAGAAAGAGCTCGAAAGCTCTCGAGCACGATCTAAACTAAAAAACCTTTCTAGATCTTGATTATTTTTTGGAACACAATGGTGTCGGAACGTTGGTTTGGGGGATATCCATGTCCCAACGTCATCAGAATGTCTTTTAAACACCTGACACACTTCACTTTTCCAGCTGTCGCTTGGTTGTGGAGAAATGTGCGCAGTTTATTGATTTGAAAATGGGTGGAGCCGTGTAAATGTGAGCAGCCAGTGCCGTTATCATGAATGCCGTTCTGTCTGGAAAATCACTTTAGAGATATCAGACATGTATTTAGAGATAGCAGACATGTGTTTTTGTACAGAGAACACTAATCTTGTGAGATATACATTAATTAATATCTACCTTTAACATTGCAGGCTTCGCATCTAATAATAATAATAATAATAACAATGAATTTTATTTCTAGTGCACTTTTCATTAAAACAAATCTCAAAGTGCTACAGAGTAAGACACCTAAAAACATTTTAAAAAGTATCAACAGTTGAAGTAAAATCTGAAGGCAAATGAAAACATCAAGGGATGGCCTTTTTAAAAAGGTGGGTTTTCAGGCCACGTTTAAAAGTGTCCGTAGTCTGCGGTGACCTCGGTTGGTCTGGGAGAGCATTCCAAAGGCGGGGAGCGGTCCGATCAGAAGGCCCGATCCCCCATTGTGCAGAGCTTAGTCCTAGGGGTTTTAAGGAGGTAGGTACAGGAAGAACGAAGGGAGCGTGAAGATGAGGTCTGAACAGTGATGAGATCTTTGAGGTAAGAGGGGGCAGTTCCATGAACACATTTGTGGGTGAGGAGTGAGACGTTATATTTAATGTGGAGTGAAACAGGAAGCCAGTGAAGTGTTTTGAGGATAGGAGTGATGTGGTTGAATTTTCGGACCCTCATCAAAATTCTAGCAGCACTGTTCTGGATGTGCTGGAGTTCTTGAATGTTCTTATTAGTTGTGCCGATGAGTAATGCATTGCAGTGGTCCAGCCTGGAAGAAGCAAAGGTGTGGGCCAATCTAGTGTTTTTCTCTCTTATTTTTTCCAAAACAAGACGTTACAGCTCTGTCCTTTGGCTCAGTTTGTGCCTCATGTCTAATTTCAGCGGCTTAAATCTGCCGCAAAGAAGTATTCACAGCCTATTTGATTCAGAGTCGATTCAGAGTCATTTCGCTTTATCACTAGAGTTCACACCTCGCTCAGACCGCTTCCAAGCGAATGTTTTTGGTTCACATGATTGCTGTGTCATCATCTGCCTAATGAACCACGGAAAGGCGGAGAACCCACCAAGGTTCCTTTCTGAAAGACTAAACACTACGCACGAGAGATTGCAGTATGTGATTCAGACCGTGTTCAAATTCAGTCTTTACCCTTAAGGTAAACTTTAAGTAGGAAGCCTAGGAGTTTTAAAGCCTCGTCCCGTGGCAGCACACTTTCTCCAACTTTGAAGAAATCGAATCAAATATGCTACTGTTTTTGACATCTGATTGCCAAGAACACTCAGGCGTGGGTTTCTCCGCACACACACACACACACACACACACACACACACACACACGCACTGCGCTTTTGTTTAATTATTCCTCGCTAGTGATATCCTGGGATGTTTTTATCACCTCTGTGGGATGCAATTATGCCGTCTTGCAGCTAAACTTAGACTTTTTTTTTTTTAGTGCAGTACTTGGTTTTATTGGAATTAATTTTGTGCCTGCGTTAAGGGTGGGCAGACTGGCAGAAACATGAGACGGTACCTGAAGATGGTTTCACGATACACAGTATTTAGCTGAGGTTCTTGTTGGGAAAGCTGAGACTGTTTACTGCAAAGAGGTCTGAGAATGGTTGGAAAAATGTGTATTTTATTTATCAGCTCGGAAAAGACATTTTTCAGTGCAAAACATATGTTAAGCTTTATACTGCAGCGTGTTGCGGTAAGTTAGAATGGCATACCTTCTTAATGATGCACAAGTGTTTCCTATAAAAGTGAATTTAATGCTGTAGTTTAGTAATATTCGTTACACTATTGATATTAGATTGCTCCATGGTCTGTGCTGCTTCTGCTCGGAAAATAGCCGGCGTTTGAGTGCAAAGGTTTGCACAACCCAGGACAGAGTCGTCTAGGATTATGTGATGTAAACCCAAGCGTGTTGGAGGAATTTAATGAGAAAATACTCAAGCCAGATGGGGGGTGCCAAAATATCTGAGTAGCTAATACGTTACCCTGTCCTGGTGTGCTTTTGGGGAAAAAAAATTAAACAAATAATACCGAACTGATTGGAATCCGGATAAAGCGATGCTGTATTCATTTTTCAATTGTGCATTTTCTCTTTTTTTTTTTTTTTTTGAGAATATAAATTTTTATAGATGTTAAATAAAAATATCATAGAACTCATTTTTTTCTAGTTTTTTTAGAAGCTCTACTTGTGGTCCGCTTTGGTTTGTTTTGTAAAATAAACATTAAGCTTTATTGAAGTTGATTTTGTGGTGGTAGATTTGTCGTAGCGAAGTCCTCTGTAGTGTATTTTCTCTCTGTGTGTGTGTGTGTGCGCGCGCGCGTGTGTGTTTTTTGTTGCAGTCCCTGTTTGTCAGAGAGGTCCTGGTCCTCCCTCTTTGCTGCTCTGTTTACAGTGCTGTCGCAGCGTTGGCTTCCAGCAGCCCAAACAACGCGCTTAATAGTCCGTGACTTACACAGCGCTTGTAACGGACCCTGCAGAGGCATCACTGCATGCTTTATATGTTTTTTTTTTTTTTTTATAAACTTGCCTATGAACGGGCCAAGATGTTTGTTAATTACCAGTCGGAGTTCCGTCCTTGAACATACGACTGCGTGCGAGCTCAGTGGGATGTTGGAAAAACAGTTTAGGCAGATTGTTCGAATGATTTCGGCAATCCAGGACTATCGCAGAATTTTTGTTCGCCGTATAAAGAGTTCGTCCGTGTATTCCTCTAAAATATTCCTTTTGTTATTTTTCGTAAATGTATTTATTTCTTCTTAATGTTTTTAAAGGTTGGAGAAAAATATATTAGGCTATTAGCTAAATGATTTCTTTTGTTAAAAATAGTAAGCATTTGGGAAAACTCTAATCATTCTTAAAGACAAAACAAAAAATATCTCCATTTGCTTCTCATCATATCAGTCTTGTAAAAAGACAGGTCCGTTTTTTTTTTTGTTTGTTTGTTTGTTTGATTTTTTGCTTAATCTTTTCAATCGCACAAAAGCTCTTTCCCATTTTAGATCTGTTTTTTTTTTTTGTGTGTGTGTGTGTTTTTACAGCATTTGAGCTGTGCGATTTCCTCCTATGGTGACGTGCATTCCTTCTATTGTATATTATTGCGCCCTCTGCTGTGTAAACAATGCAATTACAGCTGGGAAAAACTGCGATTTCGCAGCCTGACAGTAATAGCAGTTCAATTATCACCTTGATACAAAAAGTAAACATTTTTTAGTGCGATTTATTCTTGCACGCCTACAGACTTCAGATGTTAAAGGTTCCAGATGTTTCGTAATAGCCTACATTTTAGCGGCAAAGGTTGAGATTTTGCTCAGTTGTTACTGCTAAGGTAAATAGTCAAACCGATTTGAGTTTTTTTTTTTTTTTTATTGTGTATGTTATATTTGCATTTGTAACATGGACTGTCACACGCCGGACCAGGACGAAAGATAACCCTGGTGTAAAGGATAAGAAGGGATTTTGGTGAACATCTGCAAAGATGTACAGTACGTTTCCTTGAAAGTCACGAGCTGTGGAGTTGTGGAGCAGTGTCGTGTAACTGGTGCTGCTTGGTCAGTAATAAGCAAAAAAAAAAAAATTGTGATTAAAGGGAACAATTAAAATACTAAAACAGGCAGAGAGTAATAATAAAATGAATCATAGCAGTGACAGAAAGAAATAAAATGACAATACAAATTATAAAGATGAAATAATTTGTGAGGACATTAAATTCAGGAGCGTGTGACGGAGAGGAAAGACGAAAAGCACATCCTGATCCAGAATATCTCAGAGGCAGTGTTGTGTAAGGAGGACCTCTGATGGGCTAGCTCTGATTTGTGTGTGTGTGTGTGTGTGTGTGTGTGTGTGTGTGTGTGTGTGTGTGTGTGTGTGTGAGAGCGCAACCCCCCACACTCTGTAGCATCTGGCTTTTATCTCCACTCCTCTCCGCACCAGATTACTGAGAGACTCCTGAACCCGAGTGTGTCGCAGTGTCTCCTCAATCCCACTGCCTGTATAAGGCATGAAGGTGTTCGTGTTGTGTGCGTATGTGTGTGTGTGTGTGTGTGTGTGTGTGTGTATGTGCGTGCTGTAAAGTGTCCTGGCTTAGTTAACTCTTGCTTTTGGATTCAGCACCGGCCCTCCCACAGCACAAACTGGCCATCCTTTACACGGACGTAAAATAAGGATAGATCAGAGGAAAAAATATTGATATAAATTACATAGAATAGGAAAAAGGAAATGAGCTGGCAAATTAAAGTTTCTGTTTTATTTCTGGAAAGGAGAAGTATTTCTGTACAAACAACAATTACTTACTTAGCTACTTACAGTTAAGGGACGTAACTAGGATATCATTACAATGCATTTCTGTGATAAATAGAATTACTAAAAAAAAAAAAAAAAAAAAAAAAAAAAAGAAACCCTGAGCAAAATTTTAATGCATTATTTAAAAGAACATTTTTAGGTTTCAGTGTTATGTAATGTTTGTGGAAATGAATTGACTTTAAAAAGAATGAAAAATGTAAAGAGTCAGGGTTTGGAGTTTTTAGTAAAAAAAATTTTCAAAATAGATCTGTTTAATAGTTTATTTCATAATTATGTTATTTTTATACAATTAATTATGATTCTATTTTTTTAATGCAGTAAAAATATAGTGCTGTTTACTGGTTGTAAAAAGGAATTAATGAAAAAAATAATATAAAAACATTCTCATTTAAAATTCTACAGTTGATCCATCTGTCTGTTTATAATCAGTTAATAGTTTCTTAGATTTATTTAACGTTTGCGATAATTAACCGACTCTGATGAACAAAAATGTTCAGCAGCAGTCCGAGTTAGACTTTTTTATTGGTCTAATTGAAAAACAAAAATATATTTATTTATTTATTTAATGTTCACAAAACTGAATAAGCTCTGAAAATGAGGAAAAAAAGTATATGTGAAAACACCTGTAATTAAATCTGTGTTTTGCATCTTTTCAGTCAGAAAATTGAGAAATATACGTTGATGTAATGTCTGCAAATATTTATTGAAACTTTATTGACCAGCGTATTGAACACGTACATAAACCTTTTTACAATTTAAAGATTTATCTTCGCCTCCAGTGAGTTTTGCTATAGTATGAAAACTATTTTAAAGTATAAAAATAAAGTTTTATTTAACGTTCTGAAAAATGTGCTGATACTGAAAAGAACAGAAAAAAGGAATGAAACGAGCATTTTGCATTTTTTTTTTTGTCATCTTTCCATCAGACATTTAAATTGTTTTAAATAGCTGTAACTGAGTTTATCACAATACTCAGAAGTGTGTATTGTGACACAATTTGTGACATAAATATCAATTTTATATCATCATACTGCCCAGCCTTAATGGTAATAATAAAGCAAATAAATAAATAATTGTACTCCTTGAAATGAATGAAAACGACACCATCGCGGGAGAACCAGAACTGTTCCTGTTGTCATCAAAGCATAGCTACAGCTGGTTGAAGGGGACCAAATCCATTGAAGATGTGATTTGGTTCCATTTTACCAGCTTTAGCAAAGCATTGGGCTTCTGAGTGTGGAAACTGGTGGTCAGACGGTCCAGCTCAGAGACCCCAGAAACCCCTGTGGAAAGATCTCACTTGACCGTCGCTCGAGGGACCTGCTCCCCCTCCATCCGGACGTTCGGCAGGACCGTGTTACTGACCTCCCGGTACGTCTCAGCATCCTCACACCCTCTCCCCGGCAAGCCACTGTCCCCTTTGCTGATCAAGAATAATTGTGCCTGGAGAAAAGGATAATAATAATCTGTCCTGGTACACTTGAGCCATGTCAGGGAGTCATGTAGCAATTACAGCAGTTGATGGATGGGGCCTGGTGTCGCTCAGGCGTCCATCACATGTCCTGCTCGCTCTGTAAAAGTCATCAGATTCTCTACTCGTACCAGCGCCGGCTGTCCCAGGGTGCCCTGCAAATCTTTGATCGTTTTCCAGCTTAATTATGGCGAGTACGGAGGGAAAGTGCTCCTAGGAGAGTCGTACTGATGTTAGGAAACAAACGCTGATATTTGTGCATTCCTCAAGACAAGTGTTTCAGAATAATTACGCTCAGTTAAGAATCATGCTGTCTTTTAAAAGCTTGTGTTCAATATGGCACTTGCTAAGCACAGGGCAGTGGAGTGCTATTTACAACACCGGTCCCCCTCCTCGCTAACGGCATCCCAGACAACTCTCAAGCCCCCAAATATGCAGGCCATAAGTGGGCAAAAGCCAGGGATGGCAGCTGAACGTTTTATAATGTCAGCATCTGCTGTGGATGTCAGTCAGGCCGAGGGGGGTAAAGGGGGGGGGGGACATAGATACACAAGCGACACACTGGTGACCCAACAGCACAAATTTGGAAACAGCAACGTACCACAGTGACCAGACAGGAGAGTGCACGACAGAAAGAGGAATCGCCTGCTTTCTATCTCAATCACAACCAAAGGCATTAACTCTGTCTGAAAATTGTCCTTCATTATCTTCCCTGCTGTTCGACACCAGCACAATTAAAGCTGCTCCCTTTCCCGCTATTTATCTTTATAGACCAAGTATGTCAAGGCCTAGTGGTGAGGACAACAACGTAAAGTTTCAAGAAAGGTCCAAAATTCAGGTGCAGCTTGAAACGGTTTCAGGTACACTTGTATCAAATACCCTAAATCGCATGTCGCATGTAGTCCCTCTAACACGCCTCATCTTTTTTTTTTTTTTTTTTTGTCAAGAAATCAGCTGACAGCTGGAAATTCCTGCTTTGTCACGTTTCCATGTCCTAATCTGACTTCTGTAGCCCGTCAAAGCTTTTGGCAAGCCTCGCAAATGCGAACAAACAGGATCAGTGGGATCCCGCTAAGCGCCCTGCGTTTTTCTGGAAGTGTCACTTTAGAAATGTTTTTTTTGATGGGGACTTTGGAAAAGATTACGACATTTATCATTCAGCCGTGGCAGAGATACAGGCTGAGATGCGTCTGGCAACCATTCAAGGCCTATAATGCAGCGAATCGCTCTCTTTCTGAGCCATCCGAGCAATGGCGACCTGTCCAAAATTAGCAGTCACAGGCTGAATAAAACAAAATTGTACTTCATGCTAGCAGTCTTGCTCCAGTGCGTTAGCTAGCATGCAAATTGCTTTATTAGGGAGGGGTGCGATTGGGCTGCTGGTGGAATCATTGAAAGGGAGCAGCGACTTCTTCCAGAGTACGTGCTGCAGTCAACCTCTGCGTTTCTGAATTCGGCACCCAAGCAACACACAGCGTCTCAATACTTACCCGTAATAACCTAAATTGATGATTAGCACCTGACCAAGAATACATACTTCTTTACATTCCATAGCTGTCATATGTTCATATGGGCATATAAAGAAGTATGTACACCAAGTAGGTAACCCTGAAGCATAGCTCAGCATCCTTACCTTTTTTGGTTTGCTCTGGTAACATGAGTTTCTTTCTTTCTTTCCAGAGATTTAATATACAAGCACAAACATTTGTGTTCTGGGTTAGTCCAGAAGCGCAGTTTTGTTTTTTTTTTGTTTTGTTTTGTTTTTTTTTCTTCTCCTCTCTCTCTCTCTCCCCATTCTGCACAGTGCAATCTTATGGCAATACTCTCTCTATATCGTAAGGTGACTTTGAGCAGTGCTTTAAAATAGACCTGCCGGCTTGTTCTCACCCAACCCATCAGAACTGGCTGTTCTCGCCAGCATACATTAAGCGTGTATGGGTCCACACAGTGCCGTCTGCTCCAGTGACCCTGGTTGTCCTCTAGAGAACTGTGAGGATCCACGGGGGGGAAAAAAAAACTGAAAAGACCAGCAACACCCAGGACATCTGATGCCAAACATACACACACACAAAAAAAAATTGTTAGTGCAATCGTTTGTCCTGGAAAAAAGTACTGAAAAAGAAATGACACAAGGCAGATTGTCCTTGCCGTCTCATTCCTGTACTCCTTGAGGGAAATGCGTTGTAAAATCCTAGAAATCAAGGCACAATCCTTCATACCATCATTTCACCATTCTTCATCTCCATGCTGTCGTCTGACCACATCCACATCTAGTCATATATCAATCCGCTTGCTGATGTTTGAAAGCGAGGTTGATCCAAGTGGAACAGGAAGCTATTGTGACTGGGATTTGGGCTTTAGGTACACAGATGAGGCCAGAGGTCACATGCAAGGGCTAATGCCCACTCAGCAGTTGCGGATTGGCCCTGGTGCTCTGAGGGTTTTTTTTTTTTTTTTTTTTTTTCCAGTTTTTTTTTTTTTTTTGTGCAAAGCCCTCCCTTTTTTTTTTTTTTTCTTACAGCGCAGTTTACTCATGTCCCGTTTTGTCTTCTGATTGCATGCACTTCAGGAGCAGCGGTTCAGCTCCGAGGATGCTAGAGATCGATAACCGTTTGCGTGCTAGCGTGAAATGTTCAGTCACTCTCTAATGAATCTTTGCCCCAGCTCCACACATTCCACAAGTCAACGCCGCCCCTGTTTTACCCCTCCCTCCCTCTCTGTTGAAGCCCTATCGGAGACAAGGCCGGGAGGACAGGACGAGGGTGGAAAAATAACAGAAGGGCACTTAGACGTGCTATTCTGGGCACCGGTGGAAATCCTGGATGAGTTTTAGTGCTTGACAAAGTTAGATATGCCGGTGTTGCATGACTGGCGGATCCGTGAATGGCTGGCTGGCTGGTGACGCCGCTATTTTCGAGAAAGGCGTTTGGACGCAAAGGCCATGGTCGGAGTTATGACGTCCCATTTAGGAAATGTCACAGAGATCCGAGAGGTCCAGTGTGGGAGGGCATTCTTTTGGTTTCAAGGCCTCGTGGCGTTAATATAAGCAAAAAAATTAAGAGGGGTGTTTCCTCTCCAGTAGTCAGTGGGGGAAGTGGATGTGGCGGTGCTGCAGCATGCACAAAAAGTGGGTTATTATCCTGGCAGTCATCAGTTTAGTGCTTGACACAAATACCCAGGACCTACCCTGTGAAGCCATCCCACCCCACCACCCAGGAGAATTAATACAGCACCACAGCTGTTTTCCGTCAATCCGATCTCAACCCCCTACCTCGCGTCCCCACAGTGACACCAGTGTCTCTTGAACAGGAGCTATCCAGATAACATAAACTTTTTGCCCTACCGTGATGGGGTGGGGTGAGTCCAGGAACTCCAAATACATTTCCAGAAATGAAAGGTGGCTGCCGGAAAAGAAAAACCCTCAAACACAGAAATGGAATAATAAAGGTGTGTCAGTGCCCCAGCAGAAAACTATATTCCTTTTGAAGTACCACAAAGTGGAAAAGTCCAAGTCAGAGGTCCCAAAAAAATGACTGTTTTGCGTAGTGGAGTGGATTTAAGTTAAGAAGTCCTTTTATTAGGTATCAGTGGCACTGCAGCCATAAGTGGCTAATGAGCTAGATAAGGCTGTGCTGCAGCAGACTGCTTGCCTGGGCAGCGCTGGAATTGCGAGAGAGAGAGAGAGAGAGAGAGAGAGAGAGAGAGAGGGAGGCAGGGAGGGAGGATGAGAGCACGAGTGAGTGTGTGTATGTGTGTGAGAGAGAGAGAGAGAGAGAGAGAGAGGAAATCCATGTGGACAGTAGCAACTTTCCCCCGGTTCCAGCATCACCTGCTTCCGTATTGCCTTTCCTGTAAAAGGTTGAGTCGGAGGCGCATCCCACTGAGATGCAGTCAATTCATCTGATAGCGTTAGCTCTGCTGCAGAATGGTAAATTGTACTCTTCATGCATGCATGTATGCATGCATGCGCGCACACCCAATCTGATGAGCCACGCGCTTCAGAGTGAAAGGAGGGAAAAGACGTCAATGCGGATTGTCCGGCTTCGGGATGCAAAAGTCACTCAGAAGGAGGAAGCGTGGAGCATGGAGCATATATTACCTGGTAGTGCACTTTCCTCGGTTCTCCGCTCCTCCCTCTTTCGTTTTTTTTTTTTTTTTTCCTTCTTCTTCACTGTGTGAAGAGCTGTAATGACCTCCGGCGTAGTTCTTCCAGATGCTGCAGCCATCGGATGCCGACTCGCTGAATCAGCTGCTCTAACCAGGGGGTGGGGTTGAAGGGGTATGGAGAGAGTGTGCTAGGGAGAGAGAGAGAGAGAGAGAGAGTGCGCGTGTGTGTAAGACTAGTATGGGAGGAGGGGAGCGAGAAAGCAGTGAAGCTGGAGATAGAAGAAGGCACCCTTACCTTTAGGAGGGGATAGGCATCATGCTGACACGAGGAGCTGCTGTTGCTACTCTAAAGCCAGGCAGATATAATTGCAGCACTTTCCTTACAGTTGTCTCTGCCATATATGTGTGTATCTGTGTGTGCACGAGCATGATCGTGAGCTTCTGAAAAGACCTTCAAGACTGCTGTGCTCCAGTTCTGCATCTCACAAGCCCTTTCTTTCTATATCTGTTCTTATTTTTATTGCAGAATATTTTATCCTGGTCATTTTTCCTCAAAATCCCAGAAGGTTAAAAAAAAAAAAAAATAGTAGCTTCTTTTACCAAGAAGCGTCTTTCTGCTTAGTATTCAAGGTGTAGCGCAGCGTGACTGGCTGATAAGTCTTTATGGCGACTATTCCTTTATTTGTTGGGAGGAAAATATCAAAGGTTTCATACAAGGCAAAGGTCAAAGATCAGAGATCGCCACAGCACAGGGCAGAGAGCTTAAAACCGTTAGCACTTTGGGGAAAATAAAACCGCTCACATCAGTCACTAGGCTTCTCTCTTGGGTCTCGCTCATCTCCCTGTGACCATATTTAGTCAAGCGGTGCAAAAAATAACCCCCCCGC
>JAOVYU010000029.1:2728598-2740377 GCA_025674565.1 Synodontis membranacea
TATATATATATTTTTTTTTAACAGATCAGATGCTTGTAGCACGTCATGTGTTTATGTTTAACACTAGTGCTGTCTATGAGTCCTTTATCTGTAAAATGAACGGGTTTACACTCCGAATGCTCCTGCCTTTAATAAAACACTCACGCAGCGCTGCGATATTATCTGACAGCCGGGAGTTAATACATCCAACGAAGATTTACAGATTTATCATTCCTTATTTCATTTGCTATTCAGTATCATTTTGTTTGATCTGTTATTAAGTGAAGGAATAAAACGCACCCTGGTACGCTGCTGTGGGAAAATAATCAACGGTGTGATGCTGCGATGAAGCAGGCCACAGGAAGTCGATGATTTTTTTGAAATGTTTTATTCCTCACGTACCGCACCAGTTTGTTTTTTTTTGTTTTTTTTCCTCATTAAAGATCTATAAACATCATAGACATCATACATCACTCCCACACCAGCCTGGCTCTGAGGAATCACCATGTCAACAAAATATTTCACTTTGTTGAATAGCAACACATTTTTCGAAATCTGTTTATTTGCGCGTGCACTATTCCCGTCCTCGTGAATCAGCCGTTACTATAGAAACGATAACATACTGCGACCAATCAGCTTCCAGATTTCTTTTCAGAATTCGGAAAGCTTTTCTTTTTTTTTTTCTTTTTTTTTTTCCAACCAGCAGTGCAAGTCTTTAGCTTGTAATCCGAACTAGAAATCACAGTCATGCCATCACGTAAGGAATGCGGAGTGTGAACTATTGGAGCCGTATAACATTTTCAAGGGGCTGAAATCCGTCTTGGCTACTTCATATAAAAAGTCTGTTTAGTTTCATTCTTTCAACAGCCCCGGATACAAATCTATACATCTTGACCTGTACATCACGGCTTGTTTCATTGGAGACACAAAAGGTTGGATTTGATACCACTGGTGTTTAGAAACACGTTTGGTTATTTAATATTGGACAGGGATTAGACAAAGCTATGCTGATTTCATGAACGTGCGCTGGGTTATAAATCGAACTCGGGAAAGAAAAGTAAGAACGGTTACCATATAAGGTGATATACAACCTGGCAAGGCGCTTGAGAAGATAAATCAAGCCCTTCATGCCACAGTTCCCTATAGGTAAGCGTTACGGCATGAAAGCCGTTCCATTCTCACTTACTCCTAACACTCTGAGTGGGACGAGAGCCACTTAAATGGACATCCATTACCTACATCCTTCATTTCCAGGGTGAGTGGCCTGGCTCTAGTACTTGCTCTCAAGTGGTACCACCCAGAGGAAAAGCCTGGAAGAGTTTTAACGAAAACTGTTCCCTGAGCGGCGAGGTGATCGATGCTTGAGTGTAGCTGAACTAAGGCCGGCGTCAGAAAGATTCCGCAGGCTTTAAAGAGGCGACGTCTGTAAGGGCTGGGTGAAAATGAAACCGACTTCATGCCGTTTTGTTTCTGACGCCATGTACAAATGCTCCGATCACAGGCTTTATTATGTCGCATGTTTGTTGCAGAGCTTCTGTGTGCCTGATACGATAAACGAAAAGGTCCCTTCGCTTGACAGTTATGTTCAAGGAAGCCAGCTGAACCTCGGAGGCCTACGGAGGCCTTTACACTTACACCGAAAGAACAACTGTCAAGAGTTTAACTACCATAAATTTGTAATTGCTCCTATTATGCTAGTTTATGTTCTAACAGCAATGATAAATATATGACGCGGAATAGTATGTATCTGTATTACATCTGCTCTTGTGTTAACAGCTTGCTTAGAAGCTAAAAAAAAAAAAAAAAAAGAAAAAGAGAAAAAAGAAAAGAGTTGTCAAGTTGCCAAGTCACGATTTGGTCTGTTTTGGGATTGATTTCCTGTTTTCTGTCATCAAATTTCGCCTGCTTAATTTCTTACAACTAATGTTCTTCTGTGCTACAGTGAAGAAAAAGATAACAAGCCCTTAGTGCTTGGTTTAGTTCTTGGAAGAAAAGAAAAAAAGAGTACAGAATAAACTTTAAACCAATTCTGAGACCTTTCCTCCCAGTGTTTTAAATGTAAAATTGATTTATTGCCCCTTCAGAGGTTCTCTCTGAGCACACTATATAGTATTCCTCTAGAGTGAGCTCCAAACCGAGTGAAGAACTTTCTTAAAATCGGGACATGCAGAATCCACGCACTGCAACATTACAACCAATCAGACTTTGAATATACTCTATCAAGCGGACAAATCCGTTGAAAGGCCAATTAGGCCGACTTCAAAGCTGACTTCCCTTTGGCATTTCATGTCTTGCCAGTGCTTTCATCTTGTCCTGTGCCCCCCAGTGGGCTTCAGCTCTTTAGTACGAGTCAGGAAGTCATCGGGAACGCCTCGGCCTTTGGTGCACCACCGAGCACTGGAAGGCCTTAGCTGAGAAACAGGGTACATGAGGACTACCAGGTGATCGTTTAAAAAAAAAAGAAAGAAGGAAAGAAAGAAAAAAACAAGGCAAAAGTGGTAAGATGAACCATGTTAAGTGTTTTCTTGCACTACATGATGTCATGTCAGCAAGGAATGTTGAATGATGGCTGTGTTCAACAGTGACAAAGTCCTCAGACTTCCCCTTCCTGCTGGATTTACCCATTAAACTTCTGTACTTTTGTCAAGCAAGCAAAGGAAAGCCTGGTTCACAGACGGCTCCTAGGTCTGCCCGTGCTGAGAGGTAAAGCCATGAGAAACTGCTGACTCGGAGTGTTTTGAGGAGAGCTCCGGCGTCGCTGTCGGCCGTGTCGATCCATTAGTCCAGCGGCAAGAGAGGAAGTGATGCGGCCTGTCATTGTGTGGCCAGAGGAGGTGTCTCGAGGCTTGGAAGGAGGAAAGCGACGGCTCCGTGTGTCTTTCCACCCCTCCCCATAGCTGTGATGTTTGGAGGACGTGAGTGGACGGAGATACAGCTGAGAGTGGGAGGGGAGAGGTTTTTTTTTTAGTTGGTGCGTGTAGTGTGTTTTGGAGGGGAGGCAGGATCTGACAGGATCTGCTTAATGTCCTGCCGCCGAGGGTCGCGGCCCGACTTACGAATACAAACTTATCTTCGGTGCATCTGCCGGGCCGCCTGCGCAGTCAGTCTGTCTCCACTGCGGCCTGTGCACTTTTTCCTGCCAGTAGGAGGGAATGACGGGGTGGAAGAGAGAGAGAGAGATGCTTTGATGGAGTAGGAGGAGGGGGGGGGGGGGCAGAATGGGAAGCCGGAGAACCAGGCCCTGCCAAGTGGCAGAGCTACATGGAAAACACGAGCCAGTAACAAGGGTAACAGGACCACTTCTGAATTTGGACAAACAAAAATAACGCGCTGCTCGCTCTTTCAGTTTGTCCGATGAAATTCCCAGACGCCAAACACACTCCTCTGGAGTGATCTGACCTGAGAGCGAGGACAGCTCATTTGCTCTACTGTTACCCAGCAAGGATGAAATTCAATAATTCGGGTCCTGCCTCTCATATTTATCATCCTTTCTCTCTACGGATGCAGGCGAGCTTTGAGCGTCCAGTTATTCAGCTCGGTTCAGGCCCCGTTGCTTGGATCATTTTGAAGTTTTGAGCACAGTGTGATTAGATTCCCATGACCTAATGCATTGTAGAATTCTTTGGAACGGGACTTAATGTTTTCTTCTACACTTTTCCCTTTTTTTTTCCCCCACCCCCTTCTCCTCCCACCCTTTTCACACCAGAGCTCACGAACACTGGCCGTGCCAGACCAGGAGAAAACGGCAGCTTCGTCTGAGCCCTGATGGAGCGCAGTGCTCATAACTCAAGGCTTTAAGTCATTAGGAGGTGATGGTTAATTAAATGGCACTAAAGGATGATTCCCAATTGAGGTGCCGATTGTTTCACACACTTAAAAATATGCAGGTGACATTTTAAACACAGGCCCTTCACGGCAACTCATACGCTTGCTCCAGATAAATAACCTGAAACATCAGTAAAAGCTACAGACTCTACAGCACTGCAGACGCCTAATAATGACATTTCACCTTGAAATTTAATCATTAAAACGCTTCCAAGTCATTGTTCATTGGAACTTACGTGTGAATCCTTTTAGCATTGTGTGCATATGCATGAAACATCCATGTCCACAGGTTGTCCATTATAGATGATGAAATATGAACAGTTTAGTTCATCCAAATGTCCTGAAGATCCTAGGAAGAAGAAAAGCAAGTTTTTCTCATTTCTATATTTTCAACAATATTGTAATAGTGACTGATAAAGCCAAGGACAAATTACAAATTGAAAGCATATTATTAATTACAAAAATATATAGTAGGTGTATTATTATTGCGCTCTTAATCTCCTTATGTCGGTAGCATTTGGTATATTTGAGTGTTAGTCTTATGCTAATCAAAGGGCAAAATTAGGTCAAAGAAACTTTATAAAAAAAAACAACAACAACATTGTTTGCTTAAAAGAATTGTTAAATGTATGATTTACTAGATGATAATAATAAATAAATAAATAAATAAATAAATAAATAAATAAAGTTTGAGTTTGAAGAGTTAGAAGGGCTAAATGTCACCGCATTTAATCATGCAAAAAAAAAAAAAAAAAAAAGAAAAACGAAAAACAAATGCAAATAAAACTTTACACAAGTGACATTCACTCACTTATATTAAATGTTTTTTTTTTCCTAAAACGTCCTTTTATTTCAGCCGTATATTTCCTGCTTCTGACATTTATTGAATATGCAAATGTGTGTTTTATGAATTCGACTCAGTTCCAGTATAAAAGTCTGCATCTGTGACTTCTAAAAGCTTGTTTCCGAATGACGTCATGGGATTAAAATTGCTAACATGTAACATCAGAAACCTTTAACATGGCAAGAGTGAAAAAAACAACAACATGTGTCTCTTTTAGTGAACTTTTCATACTTTTCCTTTAATGGTGATTTTTTTTTTTAGAGATTTGTCTCAAATTAGAACACAGCTTCGAACTGCGTGTTTGTTCGGGGGTTTTTTTGGGGGTGGTTTTCTCAGATTAATTTCATGTCTAGGCCATTTATCCGAGCATACGCGCTAGTGTTCGAGGATTTCAAAGGAAAGATTATCATCAATGACCGACATTCATGTGATTCGAGTCTGTTTCTTTTTGAATGTTTCTTGTCGTTTGAATCTTACCAGAGCGTTTCATTAGATCAGTAATTTGCACTGAAAGAATTTGGGCACATTTTCTACCTCTGCTCTCCAGAAACGTGACCATATGATATCAATATTGTGATTAATTACATCATAAGACATTTTCTTCATGATAGCATGATATATTTTTCCTAAAATAAAAAAAACTAACTCTAATTTATTATTAGAATTTATTACAATTGTTACAATTCTTAACCATTTTAAAGACATAAAATTTGCTCGTTATTTGATTTTAAATATCCATATATATACATATATATATATATATATATCATGTATCATATAAAGGATGATGATGTGATATTGTTGACATTTTATCCACATAATTGAAAAGTAATCTGATTGCACAGGAGCAGCTCATGCTTCTCACCACATTATAGATATTAAAAAGGTTTAAACGTGTTGCTGTAAGACTCTGATTCCAGTATTTAGTAGGTGATTAAACCCAGAGTTCAGCATGTAGTAAACAGGAATGTCACACAAGTGTAGGAAAGGGGCGTGTGTTTCATGTTTATCGAAGTGAAATGCAAGACGGGATACATCTGGGGATCATGCGAAGTCAGAAAGCTCCGACACAACTTTACACTCCTCTGTTTCAGAAAGCGAACACAATTCGGTTGCCGTCAGGCTTTTTTTTTCTGACAGCGACAGTTCTGATAGAATAGCACTCTTGTGCTGTTTATTGCAGCTCTTTTCCCTCAGCGTGCTCCCTGACCAACAGTGAATTACTGTAATCATTACACACCACCCAATCTAATTTGGAGCCACTTAAATCAAAATGTCACGACTTCACAATTTACGGCACACCACGGTGATCTACGTCTGTGCAAACGTTTCTAAGAAAGAGCTCAAAAGGAACAAAGGGAGGAGCCTTTCTACGTGCAGTGCCTCAACACTGTTAATTATGTCAGACTTCAGTTGAAAGAAATGGTGTGTGAGAGAGAGAGAGAGAGAGACAGAGAGAGACAGGGATGTGAAATAGGAGTATTCAGGCATACATTCTGTCCTGGAGGCGTCTCCTGAATCTTGCAGCGCCGCTCAGTTCCAGCAGGTGCCAGGCACGGTGAGAAGCTCCGGCACTGCGCCGCTGACCCTGTACGGCCTGAGCCGTGATGGATTCGCTCATCTCCCTCCTCCTACAGTTACACCTCTTTTTTCGCGAGGAGCGAAAGATGGGCTGGATGTGCAAACCCCTATTTATTGCTGTAAACTCATGCACGCGTATTTGTGTGCGGATGCCAAAAGATTTTTGAGATAAAGTGCTGGTGGGAGTCGGTTCGAAAAACACATAAAGGTTTTTCTGTAACATGCGAAGTTTAGAAAGCAAGGGAAAAGAGATGGATAGCAAGTTCTGGACTGATATGGTGAAAAACATGTGGCTTTTTCAGAGAGTAAACAGCAGCACAAGTGCTTTAAGGTGAAGGGGTCACTTAAGGTTGAACAAGTTAACCATGAAGGAGACGGTCATTTGCAGTGAGAACTTTATCCTGGTCAGTGTTGTGATCGCAGGAACACTGCGGACAAGGCAGGAATTTTCACAGTTTCACACCTAGTAGCAGTTTAGTGTATCCGGTCGACGTACGGACTTGTTCTGGGACATGGGGAGAACTTTTGAAAGTCCAACCAAAATCAGGATGGAACCTGCGACTCTGGAGTTGAACGTAGAGACCCGACTAGGAGCTATTAATTGTTTATTATTACCATTATTAGAAACTGACATGATGTCTAATCTCACTCTCCTTATACACTATATTACCAAGATCTTGGAGCATCCTGTTCCAGATTTAGTCGCCTTTTGTGGTTATAATACCTCCACTCTTCTGGGAAAGCTTTCTACTGGATGTTGTAGCGTGACTGTAGGGATTTGTGTTCATTCAGCTTCAAGAGCATTAGTGTGGTCAGGCTCTGATGTTAGGTGAGGAGGCATCCAAAAGATATTCAGTTGGGATGAGGTCGAGGCTCTGGCAAGGACACTCGAGTTCTTCCTTTCTGGTCTTGACCCACCGTGTCTTTATGGAGCTTCATGGTTTGTGTACGGGTTCATTGTCATGCTGGTGCAGGTTTGGGCCTGATAGTTCCAGTGACGGGAAATTGTAATGCTACAAGACACGGAGGCATTCTGTACAACTGCTTGCTTCCAGCTTTGTGGCAAGAACCACATATGGGCGTGATGGTCAGGGGTGCACATACTTTTGTCTATATGGCGTGTATAACTCAGTAACACATATTATTGATACGAACGTCTTTCCCGAACTAGTTTCAAATCTTTCGTATCCAGTTTAATTGTAATCGATATGTCATGAATACGCTATGACATCATACTTTACGCAGCAGGAAAACGAACCTGTGAATCTGGTTAACTTTAACGTCTAGGCGAAATTCGAACCCGAAGCTTTTTCTATATACGAATAAGAAATTTTTCTCTGCTGTGTATAAGGAATGTTTTCCTTTTGTGTCCTTCACTTCCCATGGTGCTTCCCGCTCCCGTTCCTCAGAGATTCCTCTGTTACTGTACACCCAGTGCACTTGAACTCAATGTATCGACCCTTCAGCTGAACTTGCTGCTGCTACTTCACCTCAGACCTCCGTCATAAATCCAGTCCCATGTTTCCTCTGCTCGAACCCATACTGGCCCCATATGAGGCCCTTTATTGTTTCGCTTCATTATCCTCATCCTGCTGTTTCTCGCTACTAAAAATCAAAATAGACTCAGAGCAGTTCCTCGATACGGCCTGGCTCGGACCAGAACTCGTGGTATTTCTGAAAAACGTTTGGGGGATTTTTATTTTCTCCAACCTGATGATCTGTTTTGTTTATGCCTGAAGGTATTAATGTCTTTTTGGAGTTACAGAGGAAAAAGAAATGAATCACGATTCGGCAGAAGATGCAGTGAATCTCACACTATCGCAAGAGCCATCAAAAATAAACCTAGCAGAGACCAGAAGCCCCGTGCCAACTTAAATGCCGACGCCCACAACTCTCTCATTTTCAGATGAATGCAAATGTTTTTATTCTGAGCTAGACCGCCAAATATGTTATCTCAGGCTCCCATATTTTTCTCCCTACACAAGTGAAGGAAAAATAATTTAAACACATCCAAACATGCAATCACAAATCGCCAACAAATTTGATTTTAACGCCGCGTTCAGGATGAAATAAACCTGAGTTGATTCAATTGACTTGTCCTAGCGTCTGACGAACGGGAAGAGAATCATAAAGCAATTGACATTAAATTGAATTTGTATGGCTTTTTTTTACAGAGCAGTGTTACGGGAACACAGAGGTTGATTTCTATCCCAAATCAGCAATCCAGAGCTAACAGTGGTTTTAAAAAAATTCCCAGAGGCGACTTTAGAAACAAATCAAGACTCAAAACAAGGATCTTCAGTATCTTCTATATATTTTTATATGTTAATGAAAAACATAGCACTTTTATGTATTTATTTTTTTCCCATTTATGGTTATGTTTAATCTTGTGGAAGTCCTTGAAGCAAGTTAGTGCTTGTTATCACTTACATTACAGCAGCTCTGAACCACTGTTCTCCTTGTCGTGTTATTCCGGAGACTTTCCCAGGGCGGAAAACTTACTGACTGTTCCAGAAGGTGCTGACACTGGAGACTCCTTCCATAAAAATGAATGAAATTTCCCCTACATTTTAAAAAGTTTTTTTTTTTTTAATTTTTAAATAAAATGTAATATAAAAATGCTATCCAGTCGCTTCCATGGAAACGCTACGTTCGCCAATCAGAATGATTTCTATAGCTACCGCGAACGAGTTGTTTATATAAATCAAGAGCAATAATACTGTACAATCCTGTGATTTGTCCCATGGATGGAACTACAGTACAACTGTCAGACCTGAGAGCTCAACAGTGCTGTGGTAATCATGACAAGGCTTACTGGATTGAAATTAGAATTAAGGATTGAACGTAATGGCAAAATGTCCGCCCGTGGGTTGATTCCCAATGAATCATGTCCTCATTTCTAAGGAATCCTGCTTCCTGCCAGGGAAATGTCAGCTGTATGAAGGAGTGCTAAATAACTCTTGACCGACCTCGCCGGCTGCCTAAACAACTCGGTAACTTGCACTTTATTGTTCTTACACCAGCCCATGTAAGAAGTGCCAGCGCGCACGGTACGCAGAGTCGCGCAAGATATAGATGCTGGGATTTTATCAAAACCTGAATCACTTGACGCAAAGCATTTCGCATTAAATCTGACGTTAATGAGACGATGATGTACGCGGTTTATCATGGAGAAGAATGAGCATTAAGGTGATCCCAGGCCAGATCCAGTTCAGTGCCTATTTTGTAGCATGACTCTCCAATAATGGTTCTCGTACAGAAACCTGGGACTCGTCAAGTTGACTCGGACGTAGCGCCAAGACGATTTGCTCATACACGCGGTGATAAATCACTGCACTTGCACCATTAGCATATCGTCATTCTATTCTTAACTCATCTGCAGGGCACAAGGGGGGGGGGGGACAATTCTTTTCTTGGACTCTTTTTTCACCCCACCGTATTACGATCACGCAGGACCGGTTGTGGTGCCATGGTGTAAATATGTGCTCTCAGGGCCTGGGTTGACCTCCATGACTGCCCCTCATTTTAACTCTTGTTTGGCAGCTCAGTGCTTTCATCTCTCGCAGAGATAAACCCCTTGATGGACTGCGGGCCGAAAGAGCACCACGGCCACTACCATACATCATGCCAGCGCTGGACCGTTTGATGTGGGGGCTGGGAGTGGGAGTGCTGTTGTTCCACGGGTGGGCTGGACACCGGCTCGCACCGTCGCTCATTAATCCCGAGACGTGCACACGAGCCCCATCATCTCCGCCCTCTTGAGTACACGGCCGCTCAGCTGCATCGGGGAGCCATTCCTGGCTCTTGGCCGTTTGTCACCGCCGTGGAGGGAGAGCTGGAGATAAAACTCACCACATGCTGCATCCCGGGGTCAAATCCAAAAAGCTTGATAAGTGCAATAAACTGTCATGTTCCTTTCAGTTCTTCCTGCAACTTTCTCATTAGCTTCTGGAAATCTCGCTTGTAACTCTAACCTGTTAGGTCAGGATAAACATGATCACGTTTAGAGAAATAGCGTCCCTTTATTAGAATAATAAATTTATCGTTTATGAAATTCTGAGTCAGTAGTTTATGAAAAGTGGTTATTAAAAAGATATTTATGACGCACAACAATTTTTTTTTAAATGATTAGAAAATATTTTCATTATAGTCGAAATATACCTAGTATTTACTATTGTAATACCAAAAATATGACCATTAATGATGACATTTTTTTTTTTTTTTTTTCGGTGAATCAGTTGCTCAGATGGGTATTTCTAACCTTCTTTTTTTTTCATGATCTCAACACAAAGCTTTAAGACAGATAGACTAGCATTAACTCAGCTGCGTGGAGGATGCACATTGCACTGTGACTTTATTACCTTTTAACATTTTACAGCATCTGGCAGACGTTCCTCTCCAGATAGTAGTGTCTATCAGAAGCAACAGCGAAAGAAAGAAATAAAAAAAATCTTCATGTTAGTACAACAGAAAAAGGTTTAAAAAAAAAAAAAAAAAGGATCATGTTCATTAATTAAGCTATCTTCCAGAGGCCATTCACATTCAAGGCTTTTTATTTGTCACCTTGAAGACTCTTATATCTGAGATTTGGTCAGGTCGCTTTCTGTCTCCGTCTCCGGTCATTGTCAGACCCGAGCTTACGATATGACAACTTTCCAGGAACTTCCAGAAACAAATGCCCAAGGCACAATAACACCGAGTGCTCTTTTGCTTTCACTTTCAATCACAATATGTTTTTTTACCCCTTTGTTTAATTTTAATCTGTTTCCTTATTGATCCTGAAAGGAGATTTGCAAGAACGTAGGCCTGGCACGTACAGGTGGCCAATGAGTTGCAAGTAAACAGTACAAAGGACTAAGATTTAAGGAAAAAGAAGTAACTGATATATGAGAAGGCAGTTGAGCTCGCTGTGTTCAGGCAGCACATATAACGGCTTTTATTATTCCCCTGGCACACATTTCCTCCCATCAGTGTGAAGTATTAGTCACATCGTGAAGATCACGTCTCACAATAAGGTGCTGCTAGCTCTTGAAGCGCAGGAAGTAGCACACAAACACAGGAAGTGCCGGCTTTCTCGCTGATGTTAGGCTCAGATTAACTGGGCCCGAGGCATCCGCGGGTCTTACGCCTCATTGTTGAGCATGACAGGGGATAGCTGGGCCCGCAGGTGAAAATGTGCAAAGCGCAGCATTATTGCACTCTATTAATGGACTTAGGAAGCAATAAAATAACAGTGAGCAGGCTGTGCACAAGGCAAAGCTCGCTCAATAAAAGAATGAGGGAAAGTCCTCCTTTAATTCTGCTTGTAAAAGTTAATGGAGCAAGAAATTTCATCAGACTTTTCCTTTAAAGCATTCAGACGCTGATAAGAAATCACGATTGGAGGTAAACCTTTGGAGCAACGAATCGACAAACAAACAAACAAACACAAAGCAAATGAATGAATGAAGCTAAGCAGCCAGACCGACCGACCGACAGACAGACAGACAGACAGACAGACAGACAGATAGACAGACAGATAGATAGATAGATAGATAGATAGATAGATAG
>JAOVYU010000029.1:2842754-2855061 GCA_025674565.1 Synodontis membranacea
GACTGTTTTTTTTTTTTTTTTTTCATAATTATCAAGCTTTTGCCTTTGAAGAAAACACACAAAGCAGTCTGCCTTAGTCACAGTGCATTTATCTATTAAGATTCCCAATTGCACTTTGATATGGGTCACTATTATAGCTATTTCTAAATCAAAATGAGTCGGAAGTTACGTTTTAACCTCAGTGATTCGACACTGATGGTTAAAAGGTAAAGGGATTCCTCAAGGCTCAATCCTTGGCCCACTTTACATAGAGAAAAATGACATTTAAAGAACCCACGGATACAGAAGCAGAATACAATCTAAACATGTAGCAGAAACGTAACCACCAAAGTACCATTACTACCCCTAAGTGCTAACACAAGAGAACTTGGATTTCCTCCTGAAACATGACTCTTCTCAACGGCTCAATGGTACTCAGCCTGGTAAGCTGGTAAAGATACTCAACAGTACAAGTGATAAACTGATTTGAAACTGAACACGAGTGGACAAAACTGGACAAAATTTCCAATTGTGTCATACACTACCCGCAAAACTCACAGCTTCAAAAATGAATTCAAAACATATCCATATTCTTAGATGGTTTTTATTACTTAAAAATGCACGCCACTTGTATAACTTGTATTAAAAAAAATTATTTGAATACGTGTATACCTAAACAAGTATAAACCATGTTACCTGAAGTAAAAAAAAAAATAAATATGAAAATCTTTTTATTTTTGCAATCTTTAATGCTGACCAAAATAATAGAAAATATGATTTTTTTGTGTGTTTAATACACCAATATCCTTGACATGTACAACATCTAGTGTATAGATTAGGACTGTTACAAAATACAGCTGATTTCTGATGTTAAAAAAACCCTATCTTTCGTTAAAGAATAGTTTTAATATATTTAATACACACATGTCATTTGGGATTTTCGGTAGAAAGCTTGTCCAAATATATATGCAGCAGAAATCAGAAAACGGTTCGTGTTAAATTACAGTAATGATCTCAAGTGTCCTGGAGGTGATTTATACGTTATCTTTTCCTAAAAACTTGCCTTAAAGGGACTGTCTATAAGTGTGGGGATTACTTGAAAAGGCTATGCTGATATTTTAAAGGTGTCCCTCAGGGCTCTATGCTTGGCCAAGCTATACTTTACTCACCAGCGGTACTGGTTCTGCAGGTGATAGGGGCAAACAATTTGTTGCTCACTCATTTCCTTATTGCTCTCTATCACTGGTAAACAAGGCCACGATGGACTTTTAAAAGGCTTTAACACTGTGAAGGACACTGTTCTTCAGATGAAACTATTCTGGTTTGGCTCTGAATGCCACTTAAATCGACTGAATGTCTGGATAGATTACAAATCAAGACCATTACCATTAAATTACATATGAACTTTATGTAGGTGGGATTTCTTTTGAGCAAGACGACCTTTTTGTTACCTGCTTTTCTAAAACTATTGATAAAAATACAAATAAGCCACTTGATGCCATTCCTTGTCCCCATACTGTATGTGGTCAGATTACTCAGCATTGTTATGTAAACAAGAGATTTTCAAAAGATCAATCTGGAACTGGGTGTGAGCTGATTTCTGTTTCTCACTGTACAGCTCTGCCTTTTCACTGTCGATCTAAACACGCTGGTTTAAGTGGGAGTGCAAGGTTAACTTACCGCTGTATTGTTTATAGCTTTAGCTACAATTAGGAGATTTAATTGTAAGCTAACATTGTTCCTCATAGGATCATTACCTGCAATGACATTAGCCATTAGCATTGATTAAACGAATTAAGAGGAAAGCATATCCATGCTTATAAGGAAGAAGCAATGCTAATCAGTTTTCCCGGGTAATTACAGTGCACAAACTTAATATGATTCTTTGGGTAAAATGGATATCAACACAATCATTCAGTTGATCATCAAAGCAAAAAAAAAAAAAAAAAAAAAAACCTCTAAGGTTTCTGCCAGGAAATGTTTACGTTTAAGCCTCTGCACTGGATGAACAGAAAAGCTGGGTATTTCCCTTTCCAGACATATAGTTTTGAAAGGAGGCCCAAACCACGGAGGTCCACTGTCAGCTTTAGTGAGGAAAATAAAAGCATTTCCTGCAGCCTTCCTGTGCTACTAGTCCACACTTCCCTCTCCAGCTACGATTTAATTGTTAAATGTTCAGGGGGGGGCGGAGAAGGCCTATTCCTCTACATACAACCAAAACAAAGCCGGTCTCACAACACAACAAATAAATCCACATCTGGAAAGGGTGCATTTGAAACCATGCATTTGATCTGCTAAACCTGTTACTATGAATTGCATGTGAGAGCATACGAGTTCCTCCCATGAGTGGGAACTTTACCAAAACCCATTGGGACAAGGTCTGAGGGTGTGCCAAATGAAGCGGGGGGTTAGAAAGAGGGTTGAAGGAGGTTTCCCCCCCCCCCCCCCCCCCGTCATCCCCTTTAGAAAAAGAAAAAGGACAGAGAAGAAAAACGGGCCCTTCTCGCTTTTCAGGAAGTTCCTTATATGGGGGAAAGCAAAGCTCTTTGCTAGAAACGCAGATGCTGGTGGCCTCCTGGGAGGATGGAGGAGGCTCAAGGTCTGATCTGTGGAGGAAGGCGCGCATGTGAGCCAACCCAGATGCTGAGCATCTAAAGAAGAACATAGTGTTTAATTTCATTCAAGGAACGTTAAATACATCCATGGTTAAAGCTACCTGAAAATAATACAGCATGAACCCCTGTTTTGACCTTCTTGAAAGCTTCTGGAATAGATATACTAAGAACACTGCTCTCAATGTAGGGAGTTCCTTATACAGTATACTTTACGCACTGCCATGAAAGTAATAACTTTTAGGTGACCTTAACCAGGAATATCAGGTGTATAAGCATGGGCCTGGGGTAAAACTATTTTAAAAGGGCCACCTACAGTAGATAACGCACACATGCATAGCCCTTAAAACGTAAAAGGCCAATCGAACTATAACTCATTGTAATATGATATTCAATACTGTTCTAAGGAACTTCGCCGTGCGCTCCCTTGAGTTCACCTGTCCTTCTTACCTTTTTCTTTTTTTTTTGGGACATCTTAATAGTCCTATAAATAAAATAGACCCCTTATGCAGAAGAAAATGGCTATAATTGGTAGGGATTTAATGGTACAGCATATCACTTCACATCCTTTGACATGTAGTTTGTATCGAACAATGCATTCAACAGACAATGTGCAAAATAACACACAGCACATGTTATGTGAAATGCAATAAACGACTAAATTTAATCACGCTCACATTGACTCTTTTGAAATTCTCCTTCTTCATTGAGGCTACAAGGGTTCTCTGCACCTTTGAAAGTTTTTTTTTTCCCATCAAGCCAATACGCTAACTAGCATTAGATAAGAAAGAAAGAAAGAAAGAAAGAAAGAACTAGCTTTTGGTCAGGAGCAAGCAGAAACTGGAAAAGTCCTCCACATCCGTAAGGCCTGGGGCATGGGAACGCTTGTTGACGAGAGCTGGAACGAAAAGTTTCGAAGACACTAAATCCTGCAAGAGAAAGAACCTTTATACCAGCCGATATCACCATTTCGCTTTGGTCTGCAGAACGAGACGAAAACAAGAAGGAACACACATTTTGTGTAACAGTGCACCCCTGGTAATTAGCCACGAAAAGGGCGTGGAAGCTCTTGCCACAAACGCACTGCAGAGCAAACCAAAGCAAGAAGGGAAAACTCATAGGCCTACATTTTAGTCAAAACAAAACACGTTATACTGTAAAAATAACATGTTAATGGACTCCTAACACTCCAGGACCTGGCACAGCTTCCCTGATTATCCATAACCATCACCACAAATACGTTAATGCAAAAAGAAAGAAGACTAAATCTTTTCTCTGCGGCCTAAGACTTTCCACCTCGAGAGACAAATAAGGACCAAAATCAAGCCAAATGTTTATGCGTCTTGGAAAGGCCTCCCTAACAAGTCGGTGTACATCTCCAGTTACACTTTGCTAAAGTTTAGTTGTGTTTATCCTGAGGCCCAGGGCTTGGAATGCTGGTGGAAAAAAAGTCTCTTTAGAGCATGTAGAGGTAGCATTCGCCAAATATGTCGCCTAACATTTGCGTACTTTCTTCTGTATGTTGCGGTTATTGACGTCTGTGGGACGTCTCGGGGTGACGTCTGATAAAAGAACAGGAGGTCATCAATCCTAAAGCGTCTGTAGCGCTAACAAAAAAAGTGCATTCAAGCCACTGGATCCATTACCTTTTGAATTGCTAATGTGATCACTGGTGTCTGCAAAGCTTTGGAGCTTTAGAGCCTATTCATGACGTCGAGAGAATTACGGCCCGTCGGCAGCAGATGCATGGCCGTAAATGACCTCTCTATGTGTTATAAACAAAGAGATATGGTATAGCTGGACGTTTCTTTAAATGAATCTTTGTGAAATGCAACTCAAAATCAGAGAAAGCAGCCTTGTTGTGTGGTTCATACAGTATGAAAAAAGAGAGACGCCCTGTTTTCTCCTGCTCATGGTAAATATTTGACTGGCGAACAAGCTAATGACAGTGTGCATTATTACTATTATTGCTTTTGAATTGCATTTGTAAGGAGACGTTGAGCTCCAGTCCTGACTCCAAATGGCACATGAAACTGTGCATTATGATGTCCACAGTACAGTCAAGTCATCATTAAGCGCCAGAACACGGCTCAGCTCCTAACTTTTTTTCCTAACAGCCAGTGGATTCAGATGGCAGACAGAGCACAAATTAAAGCAAGAGTGAAAAGGTCAGATGTCACGAGTGAAGAAAAACGGTCTCTGCTATGCAATTGTAGTACAGACTCTGAAAATCTATTCTCTCCGGTGAGAAAAGCTCTGTCAACTGACAAGCGTCAGCTAAAGACGACCCCTGGATTTCTAAAAATGCCTTTCAAATCGTGACTTGGTTTCATCTTAAAGCCATACTATCTTCCTATATTAATTTCCCTATATTTTAGGAAAAGATTTAGACTCAATAACTGCAGTGAAATTCAGATTAATTTGGATGTTTTCTAATATTCTCTAAAAGCATAAATATATATATATATATATACATAGATAGATAGATAGATAGATATTTAAACCAGTCTGTCTGACAATGACACAATCAGACTACTGAGAGATCCATGTGCACGGCTGATTGGATCACCACAGGAAATGACCAAGGGTGCAGGTGTTCCTAATAAAGTAGGCAGCGAGTGAACATCTTATACATCTAAAAACAGCCTGAAATGAATGGTCTATGAGTGCTGACACCATGCATAAAAGGGGTTAAAGTCTGTAATAATCCTAAATCCCAGGAACACGCTCGGTTATTAAGCATCCTCGCATGTCTGCTTCAAATACTCTCCTGGCTTCTAAATCAGGACAGTGAGTCAGTCGGCCTCACTGTAATTATCCTCTTTACGGAGACTTCGCAAAACTCACAAACCCATTTTAGGCATTTGTTCCTCATAGAAATATGACCACACCAATCTCCACCAGTCACAGTGCGCTCACACTCATCTCTCTTACAGGAAATAGAGGAGGCCACTAGGAAGAGAGAGTGAGTGGGCAGCGGAGGAGGCTGGACTTCTTTCCTGTTCACCACAAGCTCCTTATGCTATGGCATGAGAGTGAATGAGAGAGAGAGAATGAGAGAGAGAGAGAGAGAGAGAGAGAGAGAGAGAGAGAGAGAGAGAGAGAAGGAGGCACTACCATAGGATGAATAACCCACACATTTCACACATCATTCCAGCCGGAAAAAAAAGCAGCTGCTCGTCAAATCCCCCCGCCACCACGCCACCGTCGCATAAGACTAAATGTTCCCAAAGTTTTTCCCAGTCTTAAAACCAAGCAAGCAAGACCCTGAGTCAAGATTTACTGACAAACCAGCACCCATTAGTGGCACTGGTCTAGCTTAGCTTTCCACCACAAATTAACTAACGTGTGCGCGCCAATTGAGTTGAGTCACTGGAATGTTGTAAATGAAATGGAGGAAATGAAATCTAGGTAATGCCCTGAGAATCAAGAACATCTGACTGCACACTTCAGCTGTTGGTTTAGCTTAGCATTTAAACAGACCTCAAATTAACTTACGGTTTGGTTCGCAAATGCAGTTGCACAGACGGCCCTTTTACGACACGGTAGCCAGTTCAGACCTAATGATTTTATTGGGGTGGAATTCTAGGTTTGTAGAAAATGCTAATGTGCGCAGAAAAAGTACAATGAGAACCTTTCTTCGCGGCTACAAAACATTTATAGCTACCATAACTTACGCCTAACAAAATTACATCTCGTGAAGTATATTAGCTTTACAACTTCGTTATCACTAACTGGCGGGAGCTAATAATGCGCCGACGTTTAATATCATTAATGTAAACATTTTGACCAGGGTATGCTGCTTGATGGACAATGACGAAATCAACTCGCAGATTTCCAAGAGGTATTGTAGTAAGAGTTCGTAGTAGTAAGAGTAAAAGTTGTTCGGTTTGGGTAACCAGGCAACGATAAGAAAAAAACGAGCCAAACATCTGGCTCGAGTGCTAGCTAATAATTAGCAGTTCCTCCGTTTCTGTTGCCGATCCTGAAATGCCGCAGTCCCGCCCACTTGACATCCATTGACTCACAAGTCTAAGGATTTCGAATTCGCAGGTCGACATTCACCTAGACAAAGTCGGCTCAAGTGAAAGTCTTTCACATCACACGTCCTTTCTCTTTCAGTGAAGTGCCTTTTATCTGTGTATTTTATCTGTGTTTGGTCTGACTGGTGATGACCGTCAATAAGAAAGCGAATTGTATGGATGGAATAAAAAAAAAAAAAAAAGCCTGAGTCAAAAAAATGTCTTATTGACCCAACCAGCACATATTAATAGAGGTGAATTAGCTTAGCCTTATCTTATAGCGCAAGGATATACGGTGCAAGGTTGATACTGATTTGTAAATTTTAGGACATTTGAATAGATTGAATGAAAACTGAAGCCCAGAGAATGAGAATGAAGTACTGACAAGTACAGGGTGAGGCTCCTTGGTGCTATGTCTACACGGTTAGTCAGCACACACTCACTATTTCGCTCTGCTTTGCACGTTATGACACACGCTCTTTTACTCAGAAGTGAATAATCCCTCCCAGATGGGGACTGGTCCAGAATTCAGGTTACGTGTACCGACTATGGCTAGTGGGCCATGTTGCAATACTGGACGTCTATTGGGTACAGCTTTGGCAAGCTTGTCAATGGTGTGACCGATCAATTTTTTTCGGCCTGAAATCCAAAAAGCCCTGTTACGACTTGTGCATGACACAGCAAGAAGTCAAGTTTAAAATGCCGGCTGTGCGCCAAGAGCTGGGCCTCAGTTAGTCCAATCCTCCATGGTAGGGCTCAAAGAGGAAATGAGTTAATCGGAACCATGTGGCAGCGCGCCGTGAGATTTCCGCATTGGGGTCGGGATGGGTACTTCATGTCACTGCAAATGGACGTGAGGTGTCAATCTTCATACAACGTCTAAAGCCATCTGAATTGAAGCCCTATGCTGTCTGAATTGGGACAGTCATCTTTTCCACACACAAGAAGCCGCAGGATGTGGCAGAGTGGCCGAAGAAACAATAGTTCTGCTTGTCTGGGGCTTTAAATCCAACACAAGCCAGTTGGTTTAAAGCCACCCCCTCAGTCTAAACACAAAGAGTCCCCGGCCGTCTGTCTTACATCACTAGTTACATTTGTGAAAGTTTGACATTAATATTTGTATCAGGCCTTGCCTTTTTACAAATGGCTTTCCTTGAAACAAAACCAAGGGCTTTGGTATTGAAAGTGAAACTCTCAAGATGCTAAAAAGTTCCTCTGGTTTACGCAAACATTGATTTACCACTTGAATTTTTTTCAGCACCCTGGACTGTTTGTCCTGAAAGGTTGATACATTTTGAAAGCTGCTCTCGAGCCCAGAAGTGATCCAGCAAAATCCATCCCGCGGCTTGATACAACCGTCCTGAGGCATAGTCCACATCAGTTCTAGCAGCTATTTGCTCCTGGTGCGGCACGCCGAGTAACATTGATTCAATTTGTCGTGTTACCTGCGTTGTGTTTTGTGATGATGGAGAAAGGGGTGTTAAGGTTAACAAGTCCTATCACTGATCGCATCGCAAGGACTGCGTTAAAACTCTCCTCGTTTGCAGGAATCCTGCACTATGACAGGCCATGCATCCAAGAAGCTTCTTCTTTCTGTTTGAATGTTGGTACCAAAGCAAAATAAGATAAAACAGCATACAGATGACAACATTTTGTAAACCTGTATACTCAGAATGACGTACGGACTCGCGCAATCATCCGCTGTTCATTAGCAATTCATCTGCGTGAAAGCAAAACTGGAATTGAACTTATGAACCCCTCCACTAAACAACCAGGGTTCCTCAAAGGCTCCTTTGAGGATTAAAGACGGAAAAATAATTTCTGTTATTAGGTCCTTCATAGGCACTTTAAAAGCTTCCCCTTTACAAAGAACGAAAGAACCCTTTACTCAGAATCATGTACATAAACGGACCCGAAAGGTTAAATGTCACAAAAACAATCTGCTTTCTTTTAGGACAAATCATCTCTATTAGGAACTACCTTGACAAATTCATGTTAATATTAAGCTGTTTGCAGGCTCACATTTCGATTCCCCTGGCACGCCAACCAAACAAAACAAGCAGGATGACATCAGGGCAATTTTGGGAACAGATGTTGGACTCCCTGAAGATCCAGTGATACGGTCATTGAAAAATGTTCCGTGTTCCCAACTTTGGCATCGCTGCACACTTGCACAAGATACGAGGAATGAACCCAGGGAATCCAGTGATCAAGTCCCCCACGGCTCCTACACGTCATGACCTTTGGCAGCTTCGGATGAGCAGTGGACGTAAGCTTAACAGGCAGGTGTTTGAGGACTGAGATCAGGAAAACAGTCACAGTTACATAACTCAGAGCACAGCATGCCAGATAAGCGGTGTAAACTTATTTGCTAGACGTATCTGATTCGAAGAATGCAATATTAATCGCTCTGCAATTGGGTATTAAAAGTAAATCTTGTCCGAATGCCAGGAGCACTCGAAGCCATGTTGATTGCTTCAGTAAATAACATACACACCCTGCTGATATGGGCTGATTAAAATTCCAAGTGTGAAAATAATGATTCCGACTGTTTTGCCCTAACTGCGTTAGAGGGCACTGACTACGCTGTTGTGCTGCTCTGGATTCCACACATACTTCTGCGTGGGCCGCTATGACAACACAGTCTGACTTGCATACTTGCCCTCTCAACCCACAGTGATCCTCTAATCTCTAGGTCATTTTCCACACTTACGATTACAGTAAAATTTGAAAGTTGCTATAATACCACAACAAGAGCCTGCATATTAAAAAAATTCCAAGCGTCCTGTCTATAATCAGACTGGATTGAGGCATAATTTTCATGTCTCGGGGCCTGGAGCATTTCCAGATTTAAACACCTGGTCGTTGCCACAGATCCCAAGATCGAACTCCAGGAATGGACTGCTGTAATATTTCAATCTTAACCAGAACTATAGAAAAGGGATCCTCGGTGGTTCTTCTACAAGGGTTCTAACTTTGAAAAAAGGTCCTGGTTGGATTCCTTCGTGAAATGGGGACAGGATTCTCAAACCCTGTTTACCACTAATGCGTAGTCTAGCCAGGGGTGACTCGGTAGGGGTAAAAACACGTACGCAACTGTCAGTCATTCCAGATTCACATGTAGACTGGATCATCTACCATTTTTATTTGTTTGAGATAAACGTTAGAAAGCGCTTTTTTGAGTTCCAAACCAAAATGTGTGACGCTTGATAAGTCCGGGTTGTATATACAGTAGCAGTGGTCGCCAACCCTGTTCCTGGAGATCTACCATCCTGCAGGTTTTATCTCCAGCCAGTATCTAACACACCTCTTTTAGCTGATCAGGAGCTTCTTAAGGCAATGATCGGATGGTCAGGTGGGCGGCATTATGGTTGGAGTTAAAGTCTTCAGGGACGTAGATCTCCAGGAACAGGGTTGGTGACCACTGCTGTATAGTACTTTTAAAGGTTTCCCCAGAGGGTTAACCTGAAGACCACTATATGGAACTTATTTCCTAGGAACCTAACTCAACATTAAGAACCGTTTCCTTTGGTTGGATCCACTTCAACATAACACAACCAATGCTAAACCAAGATATGATTAAATTTTTTAAAAAAAATTGTACAAGACAAGCTAGCTGAATCTTCACAATTCCATGTTTCAATTTTTCATCGTTACCAAACAGTCATAAATTCTGCTTACTGTACATCCTGGTGCACCTTCAGGGCAAACACAGGTTCATGTGGAAATCGTTTGTTCTACCTTCAGACAGCTTACAAGGAACAAACAGTGCTCCCGCAACACTGGAGTAAAGTGTTTCCCAACCTGTACACCTGCACTGTGCAGTTTTGTGGTTTCCCTCATCAGACACAGATTCGAATCTTCAGCCCACTCCCGAGAACATCAATGCGAACCAGATTATGCTTCCGGGATTGGGCAATGGTGTTCGGAATGAACTGAGTCACCCTGCGGTGTTTCAGTGAATGTACTGTACGCAGTATGTACATTGTATCACAGAATCTGTCACGTCTAGAAAAAAGGGAGAGGCAGAACTCCGAACACAGCCCAGGGGTTTTTATTTGCATTCACGTAACAAGTTTCCTTAAAAGGGTTTCATGTGAGTAGATGATGATCACTTCAAAGAAGCCATGTGTAATCCGCTCCATAGGAACAAGTATATTAAAAAAGAAACTAAAAGACAGTTTTATTTGTGGTATAAGATCTTCCGTTTATGCTCTTTTATCTGTGTTGAAAATGTCTGCAAAATGTCTACAGCGGGGGCAATTCCAGTGTTGCGGATGTGACATCTGAACATGAAAATTGTCCAATTTCCTGTTCAAACATCACATCGTTGAGTCAGTGGATATAGCTGGTCATGTGTCCTTTCAACAAGCATGTACAGTAGAGTGATACTGAAAGAAAAAAAAAAAAAAAAAAAAAAATCACACTCAAGGACATATTACAGATACACTCACCGGCCACTTTATTAGGAACACCATACTAATACTGACTAATGCTGACTATACTAACGCCACAGCAATGCTGACTGACTCTGATTAATACCCCCAGATTTGTGGTCTGCAGTCTTCTGTATTGTGGGTCATCCTCCTCAAAGTCCAAAGGGTCGTTCATTCTGAGATGCTTTTCCGCTCACTTGGTTGTAAAGAGTGATGAGCCGGGCCATTTTACTATCATGTCTGTCATCAAACAGTGATTAGTGCGCATGTAGCTAAAAGAGGCGGAGGTGACATTTTGGTGTTACAGATATGACACCATTATTGTTTTTTTTGTTTTTTTACACTCAATCTATAGAGATGACTCCATGTTATATCGGACATCTGCACTGAAAAGATCAGAATCCAAAAAAATATCCAACCGGTTGGCTGAACACGTCATTTTAAACTGACTCGGCGCAACACATTCCAAAAGGCCGTCCATGTCAGAAAACCCAGGCCCACAGTATTCCTGACACATTTAAAAAAAAAATGCAAGGAGAGTATTTTTCTTGGCCTTACGCCATCATTCAGTTCTCAACACGCCTCGCGAAAGCCCGGTGCCTTCACAGCACCTTGCAGAAACATAAGCCTGAAACAGTTTTTGTGTTTCTTTTATTACATATAAACTTGACAAAACAGCTCAAAGCCAAAGGAGCAACGGTTAGTTTTTTTCGACAGGGGAACAGATGAAAAACACACTCACACACACACACACACACACACACGCACATATGCACACACACTGGACTACTAGTGCTCGCCTGATTCTTCATAAAGCAAAAAAAATGCAACTTTGACATCAGTAATATCTTGTGAAGCTGATGGATTAGTCATAAAATATCTTATGACCGGACTCAAGTGAGCTACCGCTGGTGTCTACCAAAGTTATTTCATTGAAAATATATAATGATGACAAATGAAAGGACATAAAACCCTTAATTAAGAAGGAAGTTCGCTATAAAAACCAAATTAGCGAGATTGTTTTTCTTTGAGATGTGAGAACCCAACCGTGAATCAGATTCCTGCGGTGAAAAGCCATCAGCCACATGATGGAAGGAAGTTAGTTCTTTCATTATTAAGAAACTGGAAAGAAAAAAAAAATATTGGCACTGAAATAAGAAAAATAAACCAAGTAAAATTGCTCCTTAACGTATAAATTTTTAAAAAAATACTTCTACGATTTTTGCAAATTAAAAAAAATAACAATTTTGATATATAA
>JAOVYU010000029.1:2871598-2886691 GCA_025674565.1 Synodontis membranacea
TCTATCTATCTATCTATCTATCTATCTATCTATCTATCTATCTATCTATCTATCTATCTATCTATCCATCTATCTATATCTATATCTATCTATATATATATATATATATATAAATATGCTACATTCCTGTACTAAATTCATTATGCAAATTTTGGAAGCAAATAAATCTACAGCGCTCCATTAAGGCTCCAGTTCTCCTGAAGTGTTTGCAGATTTGAGCCAGTCCTTATCTCTTTCACCATGTCCGTTTCCATCTCCAGTTAGCTGAGCAATCTGCACGGCGGTTAGTTGTGTAATCTTTCTGTGCCAATTTGTAATAATTTCACCAGGCATCCTGGAGTCAAATACAGTAGATACCTGTTATTTCAGCTGCATTATTACGATGGAGTCAGAGATGGATATATTGGAGGGGTTTCCAAAGTCTGTCACATGCACAGCAATGTTCATTCGTATTAGTCTTGCAAAGGTATAGAAATAATCATATTTATCTCATCCAAGCGTTCTTAAAGAAAACATGCAGACCCGTTTATATTAAATATCATTAACTGCTATGAGCTTTAATAATTATGTAAGAGTTTTTAATGTAGTGTAATTTTTAATATTTCTGTTTGAAGGAACATCTGGCATTAGATTTTATGACATACATGTGTTTAATTGTGGTATTTTATACAGAGTATGTGTAACATGAAATGGTAATCACTCTTGTAAATTATATGCAATTAAATGAAATATGATGAAGATGTATGACTACATATGTAATTATCATTCCCGGATATGGGGCTTTTACAGTACTAACAGGAAGAGAGGTTTCCGGAAGCAAAGAGCCGGCTCATCCAAGATACTTTATCAAAGGATCTATAGTTTATATCCTTTTGACCGATCTGGTCCGCTTTCCTATGTTTTTTCCATTATACTGTAACTGGGCAGCCACAAAGAAAAGAATAGATAAGGCAAATCTTGTTCAAAGCTTCCACATATGACCTGAAGATGAAGAAAAAGTTTTAAGTGGCCAGTTGGGATCATTGGCATATTGCTGATGCCACTATAGCTTTTGGGGATACAAAATAAGATGTAGGCAATACGTTACATACTATGATCACAGGATGGCCAAAACGGAGCTGGAAACAAAAAAACCTCAGCCCAGTAATCTCCTGAAATACACTGTGGACAGTATGAAGTTGTTTAGCTATCACTCCACCACAGCACACCATGACACACCATTCATTATGGCCGTATAATGGCTCAACAACATGTTTACATTCCAGAACTTTCTGAGCGCATACAGTATATATTCCAACACCTTGCCACGTTCAAAAACCCACACCGCTTTGTCATAATAATGTCTTTCGGTCCTCCGATGCCCCACAACCTGGAGCACGCTAATGTCGGACATTAATTCTCAAGAGCTCCATTCTGGCAAGCCGAGCAAGGCACAAATCTTGATAATGTCTCTGGCCAGACTGAGAGGGGACGTGACTGAAGGATCTCATATATCTCTAGTCAGTTCCATGAGCTGTTATTGCATTATAGTAAGGGTGTGCCTGGAGGAATAGGGTTCGCGCCGGATATGAGAAGTGCGGACCAGCGGGTGAAAACAGGGATGTCATCAACGCCGTATAAACACATTAAATATGATACATGCCCGTGAGTTAAAGATGTTACATTGGATTTCTGAACAAAGATGTGATTTTATAAAATGCAGAAGGGTGTTTTTCCTCAACCAAGATCTACAGTAAATGCAAGACTGTCTACTGTATCTGTCTAGGTGTTCATGCAAGTGACCAGAAGGTTGCGTGGTTAAATCCCATGACTGAAATTGTTGGGCCCTGTCACATATTTCCACAAGTTCTCGAAGTTGAGGTTAGCGACGCACAACACTATAGTGCTCATTTCCAGGTTGTCTGTTGTTCGTTTTCATTGCCAAGTGTGTGTTGATTTGTCTTGTGTCCTCTTACGTCCATGTCACTGGTTGTCTCCTTAATGTGTCATGATTACATTCACCTGTTTTGAGTTCTCGACTTAATTAGTCCTTGTATTTAAGTCGCCGTATTGATTTGCAAAATACATGCTCAGTGTGTTTCTACCCGTCAGTACCAAGCTTTGCTGTGTTGCCACGTTGCTATCCTGGTTTTGATTATTATTTGGCTATTCCTTTGCATAGTTTACTGTACGTTTGCTCATCGCCTGACCTCTGCCTGATTCCTAACTAGGAGCTTACGCCTGGCAAATTGGATTTGTTGATATCGACCCTAATTATTTTAAAATTGATATGCTGAAGTTCTCTCTGAAAGACATTTCTTTAACATTTTTTTTGAAGGCAACTCCAATAATAGTCTAAATGCTAAATGCTAAAGCTACGTTTAGCAGTTTCTCAGTAACATCCTGTCTTATTAACTTCAAGAGAATATAAACAGGCTGGTGACAGAGCGATGTTTATAGCTGATCTATCCTATAACCTGACAACAGGAACTAACCTGTTACGTGATCATTCAACAATATAAAATGCAATTATAAACGGATAAAAATACAACGTGTCACGCTGATAGGAAAAAAAGATTAGTGTTGATGTTAGAAGACACTTTGAGACATGCTGTTATTTGAAAATGATCGACTCCACTTGGCCATAACAAAACAAATGTTTTATTTTTAAACGGATGTATCATGGACACATTTTGTGCTTTCTGACACCCAAGAAAAGTGCGTGACTGTTTTTGGTAAAAGTATCTATGGTTTTCATTTGTGAGTTCTCAGTACTGTCACAAAACATAATAAAAGCGTTGGGTTAAATCTGTAAAGTCGTTGCAAAACAGTTTCATATCTATCTTCGGTGATATGTTTTCTCTGTGGACGATCTGTGTGCTGTGGTATGATGGTGAAACGGTATCGTTCGAGACGTCTCGACGCGCTCAGCCAAGCCGACAGAAATTATAAACCCGTGACAGGTAAGTTTCTTGTCGAGCTACCTGTGCATCATGGGAACTGACACAGGCGTTATATTTGGATGACTTCAGAGTGAGCAATCTGACTGGAAATGCCAGGCTTCCAGTGATGTCACTGTGACGTCAATCCTAGTTGAAGTAAAGCAGAGTCCAGATAACGACAGGAATTTAAGACCAAAAAATAAATAAAAAAAGAATAAATTCTCTTCATATCCTCAACACGTTTTAGTTTTGAGACAAACGGAAGTCAGGGAATCAGATCCTCATGACAAATGAGATCGAACCTGGAGATTAAATGAGAAGCATGTGCGCAGGTTCCGTTAATGAATAGCTAAAGCCGGAAGATTATTTTAATCCCACGGGAGTGAATCTGATCCCAGCTCTCTGTATTCTCACTAAACCCTGCTCGGTGTTTATCCTGCCCTCTGATGAAATATTACCCTGAAGTCATAGTAAGCGCAGATTTTTGATGCTTTCGTTGTCCAGACTTAATTTATTTATTTATTTATTTATTTATTTGTCGATGAGGCTGGATTTAACTTCGCCAAAACAAGACAGTATATGAGAGATATCATCGTCCGGTGGTGTCTTTGACCAACACTGGGGGGAAAAATGCAATCATGGGGTTCTCAGTCAGTATTCCGTTCTTCAACTACACAACAATGCCAGCTTGTATTTCTTTGCCTGTCTGCACAGTTTTGCGCAAAAACTCACGAAACAAAGAAATCAAGAAATCACATGTCCAGCAAAACAACAGCAATAATCAGGAGAAATGTCAGTTTTCTTCCAGCAGAAGACAAACATTCAAATGTTATGCACTTCCTGATATATGTCCATTTTTCTTCTCCTTCCTAGTAGCTAGGGACGTCACACACACACACACACACACACACACACACACACACATCTAATCTTTTTATTTATTAGGCTATATTTTTAAATTTTTTTTTAAAAAACATAATATCTGCATTTAAAAGGAAAAATTAAAAAAAAGATATTTTCCTTCTTGGGACCAGGTCCTTACCAAGGTATTAACACACACACATACATACACACACGCACACGCATTGCACACACACACACCCCATTCTGCAGGGGTCAAGAGCAGGTTCAAGGGTGCCATCTGGGCGCGCTAAATTATTCACAGTTCTATTATCATATTTTTAGACCCCAAAAGAAAAACAAAACAAAATCCACGTCGGCTAAAACAACGCATTCCGATTGTTGCAAATACATCCAAGGCTGCCTCATGTACGCTAAGTGTTCTGGGTCGAATTTTATTTCACTGCAACATTGCAAGTAATTATGTTGTTTATTGATGCAGAAGGGATGATGATGATGATGATGATGTGCGGAGCAGGGGGTGTCTCAGAGCTCGGCTTTGATCTCACGTGACAGAGACCAGCTGGACCACAGAGACGCCGTCCAAAGCACAAGAGAAGACAGATATCACCTTCTAACAAGTGCACGCTAGCAGGGATGCTGGTTGGAGTTCACAAGCCAGCTCTCGGCCCTACAAAATACGACGATTAGCCTAATCAAGGACAATAAAAAAACGCTGTATTAATTATTATACATGCCATGCGTATTTTAATATTCCCTAAAAATGTCCTGATTCACTTACCCTGTAGTGCATTCTCTTCATCGAATAACAACGAGCTACGCAGACGCAACAGGGGAATTTCAAAGCCATCTCTTGGATCAAACATTAATCCATGTTCCTAATTATTTCTACTCCAAATAGTGGTTCGCAATAAAGCAGCTTTCCAGACCATGTGCCATTAATAATTAGCCAGCGCTATCAACTCCGTGGATTAGTCATCGCCGTGTTTTTTTTGTTGTTTTTTTATTTGTGAGCGTAATTTAGGGCAACTCCTATATTATTTAGCCGGTTTTATGTCCTGAAAACATGCCACTAATGGGTTGCAGTTGTTGACTCATCCTAAAGTTCAGTCAAGTGTTGGGGGAGGAGAAAAGGCTTTTAGGAAATTCTTATCCCAATTCGTTTTTCTGCCTCACATTTTCACCCCATGTTGGTACAACAACTATCAGGAGGGTGAAGGCTAACACGTGCTTCTTCCAAAAACAACGAAAGGTAGCCAGCTCCGTCTTTTCAGACTGCTGCTCAATGCTGTGTCACATGGCAACGTAACTCACTCACTCGGAGGAAAGCAGAACCCGCCCTCTTCTGCATACACGAACACACAGATGCCCCCGATTGCACTTTCTGAATATTAAGGGCAGCCTATTAGATACAGAACGTTGTTTACTACAAACGACCTAATTTCATGGCAAATTTGTAAAAATAAATTAAATAAATAAATAAATAAATAAATAAATTGCACAAGTGATGAGGTTGTGATTTTGTTTCGATTTCCACAGATGCCAATCCTGTTCTTGAACCTAACTGTATAAAAACTCTAAACCTAAATCAAATGACTGTTAGATATTTGCTAATGGCACCCTCTGTGTGGATCATTAGCGCTCATTGTAGACGTTTATTTTATTTTATTTTTTTTAGCTACAAGCTTAAGATTCTTAAATGCCGCAATCAGTTTTTTTCTCTCTGGAGGCATTCGGTGACTATGGTGCCATTTAGCCTGTTATCTTTTCAAATAAGCAAATTTTTTTTATAGGTTATTTTACAAAAACGTAATCTAAAATCTCTTTGCTGGCAGGCAGCATTTTGCTCTTAAATCAGTAACCAGGACTAGCATAGAAATCCACAATAGTAATGGCACGAGCACATACTGTACATATGGACATTTTAGTAATCCACTTCAAATAACGTTTAAATTAACCATTTTACATTCAGTCTATCATTCCAGTAACAGGGTTGAACTTTCAGAGTGTCCTTGTCTGTCGATGTCAACGATATCACTGAAAATAAAGGAGAAAAAGGACAAAGATTTTCTTCTTCTCGTGATCAACAGGAAATTCATATGATCCAAAAAAAAAAAAAAAAAAAAAAAAAAAAAAAAAAACCTCACATTTCATAGGCGTGAATGTTCATGCAACATTGTTTAGTGCACATAAACATTTATTTATTTATTTATTCATTTATTTATTTGAGACATTTTATAGTGAAATAAAATGACTCATATAAAAGTATGCTTCAGGAGATGAATGAGACGTTAAATGTGTCAAATTCACAAATTAATACAAAAGTAATGCTTTATTTTTGAAGTATTTTAAAGGTTAAAAAAGAAAAAAAAAAACAAAACTGTGTAGTTGTGCTGGTCTGGAACAGGTACAAAATGTGTACAAAGTGTTGTGGATGTCTTTCGCCTTTATTTACATAAACGGAAATCAGTTAGACTAAAATAGAAGCCCAGTCTTAACAAATATTAATACAGTTGCTGTAATGTGCTTTTTAAATTGACCGATCTGGCTGTGTTTTTAGACTATACTGTACAGTATGTGTATGACACTGACCTGGTTCAATAAAGGCTAAATAAATACTTAGGGAAGTAATTAGGGAATTAGGGAGTCCTAATGATGGAAAGAAAGAGGATTGTAACTTTCCACGGCAGCTGCTCGTCTTTCGGATTATTCTCAGCACGGTAATAAAAATGCAAACATCGCACTGCAGTGCGTGTGCAGTATTTATTTTCTGCCACAGGCTCGTGCGTAAATGAGAGGCTGTCCAAGTCAAGGTGAGATGGATTTGTAAACTCTTGCTGAGTGCGTCCTTGCACAACCAGAATGATGAGCTAACATCCAAACTCATATTTTGCCGTGTATGTAGTAGGAAAGGAATGGAAAATTCATTCATTCATTCATTCATTCATTCATTCATTCATTCAACATGATGAATAATAAATAAATAAATAAATGACTGTTTACTGAAGAAGACTTGTTAAGAGGATCACGTTCTCTTAGTAGGGTGTTAAAATCCATCCAGAAATACTGGTTTCTTATATTGCCCAATATGTTTGGTCTAAAAGGCAAAAAAAAAGAAGAAGAAGAAGAAAAAAAAAAAGATCCCTGACACAAGATAAGACAGGTACAGCTTTAAGCCCAAGGAGATGATTCAAGGAAATAACGTCAGCTTTCCCGTTCTCCAGGTGTACCCGATCCAGCTAACATACTGTTCACTGTTCGATATTTATTTTTGTTGGGTTGTGAGCCTAATGTAATATAAGTATATCTTACCCAAAATCAGCTTCTTGAAATATCATTAGGTTCTGATATTGCAATGAATTATTTTGTAAAAAAAAAAAAAAAAAAAAAAGCAGGGATAGAGTCCAGGGATTTCTATGGTCCATTCTTCAATAGTATAGTAGGCCAAGAATAGTCCATAATAAGAGTTTAATCAGGTAGTTTATCACAGTAAATCAGCGAATTTGCATTACATTACTGCAGAACTAGATTTGTTTTGAGACAGATATTTTAGTTTGGGTTAAGGGTTTATTTTTGGGGTATGTGAAAACCATTTCATTGGTTTAAGTGTTTCAGATTTCCTTATCATGATATCGGGTCACACCTTTATGTCATCGCATGCCTGGTACTTGGTGGACTAATCACACTGGAACAGCAAGATTTAGTGTTTTTTTTTTTTATTCGTAGTTGCCCAGTAGACAGGTTTTTTTTTTTTTTTTCACCAAACAGAATAAAAAAAATATAGCTGCAACAGCTAAAAGCATGCTGATTTACCACTGATAGCAAGATTTATGTCATCTGGACCTAAGATTGGGTGTGTAACTGAGATATGACCTCACATCCTGTGGGTCTGATTCGCCAGAGATTCCAATGCACAGTAACAGACGAACGCTTCTGAAAAATGAACAGCTGATAACTTTCGTGAATCTTGGCCCAAAGTTCCTTTCTGCCAAATTTGACGAATATTGATAAAAAAAATTGTGGCTTGGGAATATTCTCAACAACAAAAAAAAACACAAAAAAAAACAACTGGCAGCTGTGTCAGTTAAGTTGACATAATAATTTGTCATGTCTCCTTTTGGGGATCTCCTAAAATATCACCTGACAAGAATCACTTCTGTTAAGGGAAACACCTCAACACTTACATGGCAAGTTTTTTTTTTTTTGCTGATTGCAGTGCCGAAGTGGTCAAATTGCACAATTTTCTTGTACATCTTCTGGAAGGCGTCCCAAGTCCTTTTGCCAAGTTCAGTGTAACCACATCAAAGCATTGCTGAGAAACTCCCTTACAAAGTGTTTGGAGATGTCACCACTGACTTCAGTTGGCTTTCATGGTTTTTCAAAAAAAAAAAAACATCTGATAACTTTTGTGAAGTCTGGTCTGAAGATCATCTTTGCCAAGTTTGGTGAAGATTGGGCAAACTTTGTGACCTGTGAAAATTTTTTTAAAACCATTTTGTAAAATCTAAAATGGCGGCCACAATCCAATATGGTGTCCACATCAACTGTTGACATATACAATTGCTACGTCTCAGCCTTGGGGCCTCCCACCATATCAGCAGTCACATGAATGAGTTTTTAAAGGCAAACACATCAGCAGTTATTAGATCGAAACAGATGTAGATCCCAATAGCCAAATGACACACAATTGGTTGTGCTTCCTTAGAATGGGTTCTCGAGTCCATTTTCCATGTCTGGTTTTGACACGTTAACCAAAAGCTATCAGATCATCAGTAGCAAATGTGGTGAAAACTGGACAAAATTTATGGCCTGTGAACCTTTTTTAAACTTTTAAAATCCAACATGGCAAAAATTCCAACATGGCAGAAATTGCGATGCACTGAACTTGGATTACGCCAAGGATTCCAATGGTATATTTCAGGCATACAGTTTAAAAAATTACCTGAATCCATATAGAAATAAATATTATAAATGATATCTTTGGTCTCTTATATAATATGCTGCTTTCCTTTATTGAAATATGTAACGCGTTTGAGCCGAGTAGATAATTTAGAAGTTATCAAATAAAAATCTATAAAAAAGGTTGTACTAAAAAAAAAACAAAAGGGTGGCTAATATTTTTGCACGGTACCCTATGTCCGTGTCCCTGTCCATTTTTTTTTTGTTTTGTTTTAAAGCGGTAAGATAGGTTAAGAAATTTATTATATTTATATATAACGTACCTGAAATTCCATTTGACGTTACAGTGCGTTGCTGTTCCGTGTAATCCTCCTGAACCGGACTCTTTGTAGTTAAATAAGAGAAGTGCGTCGATTTTTGTCTACCTGGCACTGTTGAGGAATACATGTGTCCAGGTGTGTTCATGTTTAAACAAAAATGGGTCATAAATTTATCTGTGGGGGAAAAAAAGAAGAAATTTGGTAATGCGTATAGGATCTGCGGTTTAATATGAAAATAAGTGAAGTGGCTTGTGTTGTACTTACCGTCGCCTGCTGTGTAGGAATGAAAGCAGGTGATCGCCAGGAGAACCAGAATTGAATGTGCATTGGAGGACATACTGTAGCTGATGATGATGATGGTGGTGGAAAATAACTGAGTAAATAAAAGAAGGAGGGCTGCTGAATATACGAATGGTCAATAGTGATGAGACAGGTGGGGGGAAAAAAAATAAAAAGCTTCACAGGAAGTCCATATATGGCTTTTACCCAAAGCAAAGCATGCACAGCTCTCAGGCTAGAAAAGTTAGAGCAGAAAAGTCTGTGCACCACCACACGTACTGGACCTAGCACACAGACCTGGGGTTTTTTATATAATGTCTAGCAGGAACCCTTGACGATTTGAAGCAGTAAAAACGCAGCTTAAAGCAACTCACTTCAGCACTGATCTTACCAGAGGAGAGAGAGATGTGGTTTTCAAAACGGAAAATATTTCACTGCGAAAAGAGATATATGAGATATAATATAGATATTTTTTATATATATATCTAAGATCTTTTTAGAATAGTAGAATGATCAATATTCAAACGTCTTGCCAACTCTTGAGTCGATCTTGTCGCATCTTCGTCCAACAATTTCTGTAGCTCCTCCTCTTCCGTTTCTTCTGGTCTACCACTTCTTGGCTTCTTGTGTGTATGTGTGTGTGTATGTGTGTGTGTGTGTGTGTGTTTGTGTGAAATGCTGATGAAGACAAGATAGTGATTACCATGCTATTTTAGGACACACACACACACACACACACACAGCATATTTAACCCTTAGTAGTAGTAGTATTGTTTCCCATGTTTTTTTTTGTTTGTTTTTTTTTGGTACCTAGATTTCATAAAATAAAAATATCCTTTATTAAAAAAAAAAAAGTTGTATAATTTTTTTTTTTATTTCATTGATTTTGAATTTCATCGATGTTATTTCTGGAATGTTACAGACCTTCAACCTACTCAATGCTGGCTTGTGATTGGTCAGAAGGCTCTGATTAATTTTCTATTTAGTTTACAGCAGCTCTGTCTGCATTTCGACTGCAGATAGTGTGTCCTGATACAAACACAGCACATTAATCTAAACCTGTGATTCATAGAACATGGTGTTATACTATAAACCTGGAATCATAAGATCGAGATTGTGAATAATGAAATTATTATGCCAATGATAAGATCAGAACATTTTGAGTATTTTCACTTCCAAAAGATGCTGAGCTTTGTGTTTTAGGATTTGTACACAAGATAGTGAGACTGACGCTTTTTGGTACAGATATTCATTTAAGAACCTTTCTTCTTCTTATTATTATTTATGTTTCGTTCCTAGAATCATTTTTGTCTTTGCATATTTCTGTATCTGTCAAGCCATATAAACACACAGAACGTGAACACTGTGATTATTTATTGATCTTTATTCTTTTACTACTTTTTAAGACATAACTATAACTGTGGTTATTTTACTCTTTTAATTTTTATTTCTACTACTCAGAGGAGGGAGAGTGTTTTTTTCAAAGGGGGAAATATTCCGTATATAGACATATACGAGAGAGAGATACTTTTTATCTACGCGAGATAAAAACTAATTTTTTTTTTCCACCGGAAACCAAACCGCAGTTTTCACCTAAAGCGAGAAAGAGCTGAGAAGCGTCATAGATTAAAAAAAAAAAAAAAACTTCCACGAAACAGCTTTATAAAAAAGATAAGTGCAGCTTCAGTGGGATGAAACGGTAAATGTGCGTCCGAACTCAGATCTTGTGTTAAACAGCACACCACATCACATTCAATACACAAGAGACAATCAATCATTATTATTATTATTATTATTATTATTATTAATTGGGTGGTGCATAGGTTCATGGCCTAATCTTGAACAAATTGATTTGTGATTTTCTAAAATAATGCATAGAGTCAATTTTCAAAGAGGTCACTGTTAGGTTCTATGACTTTCTGCCATTTTTCTGGCAAAGGATGAATACCGTCGCAAAAGAAGGATTAATTTTTTTTGAGGAAATGCATTCATCTGTGCAGTTTGGTATCCTGGACTTTTTTGAAATGTTGGTCAGAGAGAGTATGTCGCAGTGACCTAAACGAGTGGTAAACTTCCAACCGAAGGCTTAAAAATCGTGTCTGCCGTCACTTCTCCAACACGTGGCCTTGCGTTGTCATGATGGAGGATGATTTTCTTTTGCGAATGGCTGCTCGATGATCAGAGATCATACAGTAGTTGATTTTTTTTTTTTTCCCACTTTATTTCATCAATTGATCGCTTTGGCTTTTGACAATTTCTCCAGGCTTGAGCAGGTCATAATAAAGGTTTAATCCACCTGTAATGCAAAAGATTCTTCGGGAATGTGAGACAGTATCTGTTCCATTTGGATCTGTGTGAAAAAAGATCTTCATTAATTAATCAAAAAATTGATGTAATTAATTGATGGCAAAACTGCTGCGGTGTTACGAGAATACGACACTTGGGGTTGCACTGTTAGAATAAAATAATAAATTTTAGGGTGGTGACAGTAAATCATCATTACACAATCCCATCACTTGTTTTATCTGTAATCTCACAACACGTCACGCAACACACACGTGGCCTTCCTTTTGTTCCCCCAGGATTTCCTGCTTGTGGCTCATCTGAAGCTCACCCTAGTTGCCTACTAGCAGTACAAAAAACCCCAGACTTCCATCCATGTGTTCTGGATCGCTCTCTTGTCCACGTAAACTCGTGTATTCTACGTTTCTAGCTCTCGTGTTTATGCTTGTTGTTTTGTGCCTAGTCCTCTCCGTGTCATAGGAGCACTGCATGCCACCTGCTTTCTAGCTTGTCTCTGCCTGTCAGTTACCCTCCAGCCACGTTCAAACAGAAATGTGTGAATTCCACATCAACGGAAACTTGATGCTCTCTCGCCAGTTCACCTCGGAAATATTGACTCCCTTCCAACAATGACACCATCATCACCTGACAACAAGCAAACAAGTTTTTTGCAAAAAAAAAAAAAAAAAAAAAAAAAAGCAATGCCCAAGAGCTTGAAGGAAGTTAACGCATTTAGTTATCTGTATATATATGTATGCGAGGTTCTTGTGGACGGCCCAAACAATAAATTAAATTTAAGCCAGCGTCTCCGTAGCGAGTTTAACAGCCAGTAACTCACGGTGCGCAACATCGTGACTGCAGTCACCTGGGAGATTGAATCAGTTATTAAGAGACTCGACCTGATCCAGGTACTGGTTCCCGCCTTCGGATCCATACCAGGGTTCTCCACTGGGGTCCTGACCTGACCTGATTCTCCGGACATTGATTCTCCGGAGTTCATATGAAAAAATGTCACTATGGACTATGGTTAAACTTTGAACATTTCACAGTGATGCAACGCACCACCATGTCCTAACACTGTAACTATAACTAGAACTGTATTACTCATTATGCACCACACACAACCGACACAGTCTGGTCTACGGTAGAACCAGTTTTGCTAGACGCATTAATGAGCCTGCATGGATGACCCAATCTTTCCATGTTTAGAAAAAAAAAGTGCAGCACCAAACTGCCATATTCACTAGCAAGACTCATATAATAACGTTTACTATAGGTGTGAGGACAGGGCAACACATTTAATAGCTGAATTTTTCTCGATGAAACAAATACGACGTGCTTGATGATCATAAACGTGTTTGATATCTTTGGTCTGTATTAATGCGCTTAACTGGCAAACTAGCTCAGCGTCCTTTATCGCATCACGTTATCTACCATTCGTAGCCCAGCCAGTTAGGTTGCCTGCTGTGCCAGCTATTAAATGTATCATCGGTCCACCCATGCATACCCAGTAAAGAGGACGCATTTTTTCTGACAGAGACGTTAACTGGATACTGCATCTTTGCACGAAAGGACATTCTGCATCATGCTTTCCTCCACACTCCGTTTCACATGTGATGTTACACAACAGGCCCCCGAGCACCTCAGCCAAGACACACTTGTCAAAGCATGTATGTCGCCATGGCTTCCGTACGGGTTAAACAGTAAATACCACACTCTCCGAGCTGCTTGTGCAATCCACGAAAAAGGTGCATGCAAGAGCGCAGATCACTTAGTACTCTCGGCCCAAAAATGATCACCAAACAGCACTTCACTTCACCTAAGTATGAACTTTTTTGACACCTGTTTGTTATGACTTGAGGCCTTCGTTGAACCTCCGTAAAGAAAAAGTGAACATGAATGATAAAGGAACGTGCTTCTTTGAAGATCCCAGTTCCAGATACTGTATGAGGTGGGGCAGGTATTCCAGTTCTCAAGAAGGTGTCAAGGAGTGACTATTGCACTTGTTATTTGGTTTTAGTGCCTGTCCTGGACCTATGACGTATTTCTCTTGGGCTTGAGTCATTAAACAATTCTCTATGTTTTGGGTTGCTCTGACTGCACACATTCATTGCTCCTGAATCCAGTAACGATGAAAAAAAAAATGATTCATGAACTTTACCGAAATTGGATCATTTCAATGCCACCCACGCTTAGCGAAGGATGATAAGAGGAATCTGCCGTGGCACAGAAGTAGGTCAGGAGCGTCCTTACAATCAAAAATAAAAGTTGAAACATGACATCACCGCATGAAACATGACATCTGAAATGAGATATTTTTTCAAATTCTGTGCAAATTAATAGGACGCAATGAAGGGACAAATCCAAACGACTGGCTCCTTTGACCAATCCCATGGCATGTATGGGCCTTTTTAATTACATTTATGAAAAATAATGCTTGGAAAGAAAGACAAAGTAGACGAGATCGCTGGTGCCTCTGGTCAGAATAAGTACCCAGGTCAGCGAGATTACATCGCTAAGCCACGAATAGAGCCGATATGAAGGCTAGCGCATGACATGTAAAACAAACTGTAAAAAAAAAAAATGTTCACACTGACTAGTGCGTTTTTTAACGTCTGTTGAGTCAGCTAGTCAAGTTTCGAAGCTTTGTAGCTACAACCATTTCCTATCGGAGACAGAAAATTGGCTTTATCAAGAGTGATCGGGCTTAGCGAGCGCTTGACAAAAAGCAAGTTTCTTCTCGTGAGTTCTTCTTCACGTTGCATAAAACCTCTTCCAAATTAATATTTGTAAAAAAAAAATAATCCCTTGTTAACATGCAACGGGTGCAGCCGACTACGCCAAGAAATAAAAAAGCCTTTTCTGCAGTGCTAAATTAGAGCGGCGGGCTGATGGCGGTCCATGACACACAGCTACTAGAAAACTGCTTCCATGTAATTCGGCGTTCAGTATCTCTCAGTTATTATGTCAATTTTAGTGCGAATTACGCGGCCCTGTCAGACAGCCGGCTCTCGGCGGGAGAAAATGAAAACCCTAGGCCTGTTTTCACTTGAGCATCGTTAATACAGCGCAAGCTGCAGCCACTGTAGCCCCGGCTTTTCATCTGCCCTGGTTAATGTGTGAAACAGACGACTTCATGCTTCCGTGGGCGAGTTTTCATAGCCTCTTCTGCGCTCTAATCGGTATCGCTGCTATTGTGTTAATCCATAATGAAAGTCTCACCACACGGTATCAACACAAAAGTCAGTACGATTCACGTCCAAGGCAGTTGTTAAATATTTTGGGAGGATCTTGCCTCTCGTAACTTACAGTAAATCTTAGCTTTCAAACAGTGTTCAGGCACGTGCAAAGGTCAAGCTTGCAAAAGTGTACCCGCACCCGCCACTTTAATAGGAACACCTGTACGGCCGCTCATTCCTGCTGGTCAAACCATCACGTGATGCATGAAAGATACAGATCAAGAGCTTCAGCTTAAAGATTTTCACCTTAAAGATTTGAATTGGGGGGGGGGGGGGGGGGGGGGGGGGGCC